>QLNU02014176.1:173700543-173747426 GCA_006491805.2 Dysdera silvatica | reverse complement strand
CTGTCAGAGTTGTCTCTAGACGTATCAGGGGTCCCATATCACGCCAACTGCACACGCCCCATACCATCACAGAAGCTCCACCAGCTTGAACAGTCCCCTGTTGACATGTAGGGTCCATGGATTCATGAGGTTGTCTCCATACCCGTACACGTCCATCCGCCTGATGCAATTGGAAACGAGACTCGTCAGACCAGGCAACGTGTTTCCAGTCATCAACAGTCCAATGGCGGTGTTGGCGGACCCAGACGAGGCGTAAAGCTTTGTGCCGTGCAGTCAACAATGGTACACGAGTGGGCCTTCGGCTCCGAAAGCCCATATCAATGATGGTTCGTTGAACAGTTCGCACGCTGACACTTGTTGATGCCCCAGCATTGAAATCCGCGGCAATTTGAGGAAGTGTTGCACGTCTATCTCGTTTAACGATTCTCGTCAGTCGTCGAAGGTCCCGTTCTTTCAAGGTCTTTTTCCGGCCGCACCGCTGTCGGAGATTTGATGTTTTACCGGATTCCTGATATTCACGGTATACCCGTGAAATGGTCGTACGCGAAAATCCAAATTTTGTCGCTATCTCGGAGATGCTATGTCCCATCTCTCTTGTGCCGACTATAACGCCACGTTCAAAATCACTTAAATCTTGATAACCTGCCATTGTAGCGGCAAGAACCGATCTAACAGCTTTGCCAGACATCTATTTTCTTATATAGGTTCTGCCGACCGCATCGCGTTACGCTGATTGGTTGCAAAGCTCCGTTATTTGCATACGCACGCCTGTACCGGTTTTTCTGGCACTTCAGTGTAATGTGCATCTGAATGTAAAAGTTTCTTCGTAATACGTATTTGTATATCCAAATTTTACTAATGCCGCCTATCGAAGTTTTAATTTTTTAAAGCCATTTTATTGAACCATAGCTTGTTTAGGGTATAAATTTGTGTTTTCGTTTGTACAAGTGTATAAACTTGTGTTTTCTGTACAAGGGTATAAACTTGTGTTTTCTGTACAAGGGTATAAACTTGTGTTTTCTTTGAACAAGTAATACTCAAGTATATGGAGAAAACTTGGAGGAAAAATCTAGTAGTAGATAAATATACATACAAAAGGTTAAACACTGGTAAAATAGCAATGAAAAAGATCACTCAAGCTTTCGGACGCATCAGCAGCAGTCCTTCATCAGGAGTAATGATATAACATTCATTACAACATATGACATTACATCATATAACAACATAATACAACATTACTCCTAATGAAGTATTTCTGCTGACGCCTCCGAAAGTTTAGGTGATTATTATTTTTTTTTTCGTTTGCTATTTTACCAGTGTTTAACCTTTTGTATGTAAATTTCCTCCCTGGTACCCTGTATTTTATTCCTGTAGCATGTAAATATATAAGAATATGATAATATAACATTTTCTTTTAATTTTTAGTTCCGAGAAAAACATTTAATTTCGGAACAAGATCTCAGGCAGCAGCCGAATGGGTATGGGAGCCCAGGTTCCGTGTCTTACAGAACCCTGAATGGCATTGATTCCCGAGGAACACCTACACCAACCCCTGGTTCAGATCCTACCTCTTCCTATGCAGGAACCCCAACGATGTCGGTTATTCAGTATTCATGTGCCAAAGGTCAGTCTTCCATTTTTCTTACCATGCACAACAATTAGATTAGATCATTGTCTCTCTAAGGGTTCCTCACTAGGGTTCTATGAGAAGTCATGCTTAAGAAACCCTTAATGAGCATCCTTCTGTACAATAAGTAGTGTACATCAGTAGCGCCCCCAGAATAGTCCCAGGGGGGTGGGGAGCAGATGGAAAAAATGGTCAGAGGCCATATCAATTACGGTTGCCTTTTAATCGGAAACAAATTGCAGCCCGCTTAAAAGATTTCGGGATCCGCCCTTGTCCTTTTTTTGTGCTCATTTATCATTATTAAATTACTAATAATTCTACAGTGCAAGATACTTGAATTATTAGAAGTAGTACTAGATTATGTTCGTAAAATTTTACAATGGCCAGCCCTTGTCCTCCATAAAAAATTACCGTTTTGATAATAGGTTTAAGAATAACCCTATTCTGCAAAACTTGCTTTTGCTTGCCCTCTGTCCATTACTTCATCCACAGAAGCCTTTTTCTCCTCCATGGCACTTAGAAAATCATCGCCTATGAAAACCGAATTTTTGTTGTAGAGAAAAATTTCATATTGTTTGAACTTCTCCGAAGTCTTTCAATTATTAAATCCCTTTGAAACAAATTGATCCTTGGCTTGTGTCGATCTTAAATCGACTTCATGGGGTGAAAAGAAAACACAAAATTTTCAATAAGCACTGTCTTCTTTCTTTGAGTAAGCTATATACTTATGCTTACTCATCCAAGGTAAGCAGAAATTTCGCCTGTGGTGAGGTTTTCCTTGACTTAATACCGCACCAATGATAGTCGTGGGAAGATTTCAATTTGCATATGGTTCCCAAAGATTTTCAGCATTGTTATCCTACCTTCATCAGTGAGGTTAGATTTCTTCACATAAGTAAAAATATCTGCAGTCAGAATTTCCACTTCAACTGTGTTTGATATTATGTTTTGCTCTACCTTTACCTCTTACAAAGTTGTTTGAAGACAGTCGCGGGCCACTGCTGTTGCTTTTCTCAAGAGCAGTCTCATCAGTGTGATCAGAGTTCAGGGGAATGTTGTTGGGAACGTCACTATTTTCAATTTTACTTTAAAAGAAGAAATGACCAGTATCTATTTGCGTATTAAATTTTCACTTTGTTAGTCAGGCTTTCGGCTCCTACGTGGATGCGCCACTGGTGTACATTGTGTATATAGAAAGTGAAATTCGTGTATAACTTTGTTCTAGAGGTCAGGAAAATATCGTTACGAAGCAAATGCACTTTTTTAATGAAAGCTGTTTAATTTGGATAAAACATTGTTTATAATATCACGTTAAATAAATTATTAAATAATATTACATATTAGAAATGTAGGTCATCAATAAGAAATTAAGGATTTCGAGTTTTTGTTCCTTCAGTGCCGGACAAAAAATGAAAAGTTTTCGAAATCCATTTCAAGGGGGCGGAAGTCTATTTTGTTACCCCAGTTAGACAAATTATTCTTCATTGGGACCACCGGCATTTTTGCATACACCATACTTTTCATTAATGAATTTCTAAAGTCCTCATTGCTTTAGAAAGTCTTGGATACGACATATGGCCGAAGTTTGGAGAATGCAAATTTATCGTCATATATAGGCTGATTATTATAAATAGAATATCGCTATATTGAAGTTCTCTTTTTTATTTTTGGCCTTTCATGCTCTCAGTTTGATTCCTGTAAAGAATCATCAAGTTATGAATGTCGTAGTTTGCAATTAAAATTCCAAATCGCATTTTTAATTTTATATGTTGCATGCATATGTAGTATAATGATTCAAAACAAAGTAATGCGGCATGACTTGTTCTGTCGTCAGATTCTGGTAAGGGGAATTACGAAGATCTCCATCATCGTCCAGCGCTCTTATCTCGCTCTGCTGAGGATATCTTTAATTCCACTCCAGCTGAGGATGGCAGTCACAAGGCCAGTACGGTGTCGAAGAAGTCGAAGGAAAAGAAAGGAACCTGGGGATCAATCTCCAGAGTCTTCTCCAGAAACAAACACCGTCGGAAAGCTCTTGATCCCGATCTCTTTCAAAGTGAGCGTTGTTGTTTTCTTGCAAATCGACTACCGAGCCATTGAAGTCACCGTGGTTCGTTATGACTTGTCAATTTTATTGTAATTATACGAGTATATGCGCAGGCTTTCAATATTCGATCATATGAATTGTTTCTTTTATGTATTGATTACATATTTATTATGATTTTATATTTATAATAATTTTATATTTATGATTTTATATTTATAATAATTTTATATTTATAATAATTTTACATTTATAATTTTTACATTTATAATATTTTACATTGATTTTATATTTAACTTACTCCTTTATGTATTCTTATTGTGATTTTTAATTACATATACTTTAAGGTCAGTCCCGTCTTAACGAATAGACAGTGGGGCCCCAAATTGCAGGGTCCCCATGCACCTGGAAAAACTGGAATTGTCAGGGAATTTGAAATAGTTCCTAAAGGTCAGGGAAAACGAGATTTTTTGGTCAAACCTGGAAAAGTCATGGAAAGCTAAATCTCCCACGAACTTAGTCATTTCACCCGTAACCGAAATGCAGTTAAGAGTTTCTTGTGATTGATCAGGTCAGGTCTGCATTGTCAGGTCAAGGAATGTTTTTCTCCACTGTGAGTAGTAACACTGAAATTGGTAAAGTTCGTTTATTATATATTTTCCTTATTGCAATAGGTTGGAAATTCAGCAGTTAGTGTAAAAAGCCCCTCCGCCTAGAAAAAATGAGCCCCCCCCCCCAGGAATGTATTAAGGCGGTCCTGCCCACAATCATACCTATATTAGACATACCGGTTCCTGCCTGCTCGCTACAGTTAAGCAACTTGGTGCGAGGTCCATTTTAGAGTGGGTGACCATCATTATGAGGTTCGTGTTCATTGTTAAACTATAGGTCCAGCATACCAATTCGTCTTACCAGCGTGGTGAGGTTGAGGTCACTTTCTCTATAATTAAAACGGACCGAAAACGAAATATGTGTGTGAGAGAGAGTAAATAAGAGTTAAGGACATTAATATTAAAGTAAAAAAAAAAAGCTGAAATGGCGATGGGCTGGGCATATCGCAAGAAGAACTGATCAACGATGGACAACGCAAATTCTCAACTGGATTTTAAAAGGCCATCAAAGACCCATGAGGCATTCTTAGATAAGGTAAGTGGATGACATAAGAAAAGAGGATAATATGAAAACGAATTGCTCCAAAAAGACACGAGTGGATGTCACTTGGAGAAATTTTCATCCAGCAATGCTTGAATATGATGACGTATACATTCACCAGCTTTAAACAATTATATGTATATAATGGACTGTCTGTTTTTATCAGGCCTGTAGCCAGGATGAAGGGGAAACTGGGGCAAGGCACAGGGCACCTAGGTGCTCTGTATATATAAATAGCTCGATGGGGCACAAGCATGGGGCAACTGGGACCACTTCCCTGCTGGCCCCACCTTGGCTACAGGCCTGGTTTTTAGATAACAGTATATGTGGAAAGATGAGCGCAGCAAAATATTTAATAACTAAATACACACAAAACGCAGTTTAATGTAAGTTGGAGTGACATTTTACAATTGTTTCGGTAGAAAACAAACGTCCACCTTCATCAGAATTTTGTCCATACTGATTCGTTGCCACTTCGTTGCAATCAGAAACGAAAAAAAACCCGTTCAAATGTGAAAGACATGTGTCGCCATCTATCGTGCGCGGTGCGAAGTAAAATGAAAAAGGAACAAATTTACGATAGATTAAAGCAATGGTTCAGGAACATTTTGGCTTGTAGAGTCCTTTCTAAGAAAAAATTTGACGGCGGAGCCAGATTCTTTTTCACTTTTAATATGCTTTCTCTAAGTAGGGCCTATATGTAAGTTAGTTTCTACATCACTTGCGTGATATTAAGATAATTATGTAGTAATCGTAATGTGATAAATAGTTTTCCAAAAATTAAGGTCATCCATTTACTGTTTTACTGAACAAGTGAATTAATTTTTCTGAAAGTGTGCTTTCATTTTCAATTTCCATTTCATTTCTAATCCATTTTCTGCCGCGGAGCCCCCAGACAAGCACGGCGGAGCTCTTGGGGCTTCATGGAGCACAGTTTAAGAACCTGTGTATTAAAGAGATGTTTGTAGCAAGTGGGGAAAAAATTGTTCTCGAACGGCTCTTTGACTATTGTAGCGGAATTACTGAAGATATGAAAGGCCTCGAAAAAATTGAGATCTGAGGGTGAACGGACTTTTTCAATTATTTTTGCATCGGCAAAACAGAAACGATGGCCATGTTTCCATGAGTGTTTTGCAATGGCCGATTTTTCAAAATCTTGTTTGTGAACGTACGATTGGTGCTCTTTAAGTCGGAATTGAAATGCCTACCATGTTTGGCCAATATAGGACAACACGCACTCGCAATCGATTTTATAAATACCACAATTGTTATGGTCTGGATTCTTTTTTAACCGATTTGAATATAACCCGGAAATGGAATTTCCGTAGAATCGAGGAGATTCTGGGAGAAAGATCGGCACAAACCGATTGCTGATTAATTCTTTGGTAGAAGCAGTTTCCTTGCACAACGTAAAAAAGAAATTGGAAACTCTGGATAGTTTCTTTACTGAAGATCGATCACCAGCGGATGATATCCCCGATTTGATGCGATGTTTTGCAAATGTGTAAGCTCTTTGGAGAGCGCTTGTTCAGAAGAAAACAATTTCAGAGCACGGGAGGTGAGCTAATAAGAACAACTCAGTTTTTGGGATTGTGGGTGTGCGGATTTGGCATGTGGTGGTAGACAAACAACTTCATGTTTGTGGTAAACATTGGTTTTCTAACCCGTTTCTGATCTCATAACCATCGCATCCAAAAAGGCCAATTTCGAGTTTTTCTCCTCCTCCTCCTCCTCCGTGAATGTGAACTGGATACATGTGTCTACTGCTTGCAAAAATCCAACTACCAATGCAAGATTTGCGTTCGATCAGTCGAGGTCGCGAAAATATCGTCAATGTATCTGATCCAGCAATCGAAGGGGAGGAAGTCTGTAATCTTCGTTTCAATATAATGCATATATATCTGCAAGTGTATGTATATCTGCAATATCTGCAAGCAAGGGAGAGAGAGGGTTCCCCATGGCGAGGCCGTGAGATCGGTGAGATGTAAGAGTTCTTTAATTTTGAAATCTGAGTAGGGGGAACTCCCTCATTTGATTGGCCAAAGTGTCAAGAGCTCTTTGCATCGGAACAGAAGTGAATAAACGTTTCACGTTAAAAGAAACAATTTTTAAAGAAAAGGTTGTGCAGTTTTTCAGACGTATGGTAAATTGTAAAATGTAGCTCCAACTTACATTAAACTGCTTTTGCGTGTATTTCATTTTTAAATAATGTATGTTTTTAAATTTTAGATAACCGCTCATCTTGGTCGCCGAAAGGCAGCGTTTGTTCAAGCAGTCCCTTAAGTGAAGAAAGCTATCATCAAAAACTGAGATTGCTTGAAGAAACTCATGGTACACCTATGCAACACTGGAGAGCTGCCACGGTCCTGGCCTGGCTCGAAATCACCATGGACATGCCACAATATGGAACGATGTGTGCTGAGAACATTAAGAGCGGAAAGGTAGTTAACTTCGTATTGTTGCTGAAAACAAATGACATACTCGTATGTCTATAAACTTTAATAATTATAAATTTCCTAATATCTATATTTTCGTATTCTGTTCTGTTGCAGTAGGTATTTCTCTGGGCTTACAAAAGATATAAGGATACTTTATGGGCATGCCCGTATCTAGAGGAGGATTTCTCCCCCACGAAACTAAATTTTTAATGGGACTTGGCTACGGCCTTGCATGCTGTGATTGTATCGATACATGCTGTAAAAATTTTTGAACCCCCCGAAATTAAATCCTGGCTACGGTTACGGTCTTGACTATAGGTGTGACAACTCATAAAGTCTCTTCTTATTTAGGTTCTTCTTGAGCTCTCTGATGTAGAGTTGGAAGAAGGGCTCGGCATTTCGAATGTCATGCACCGTCGGAAGTTAAGATTGGCTATAGAAGAACACAGAGAGCCAGCTTTGTGGTATTGGTTTATTTTCTTTATTTCTCACAGCCAAATTCAAAATACTTTTACAATATTTTTTTTTTTTTTTTCAAACCATGTTTTCTTTTTTTCAGTCGCTATCCAAAAGTTTGCCTTATGACTCATTCCTGGGTGGTGGAAGAATGGCTACCAACCATTGCCATGAGCTGTTACTTGCCCAGCTTTTCGGAACATTCTGTGGACGGAAGAGTACTAGATACGCTGACGAAGAAAGATCTAGAGAAGTATTTCGGAATTACCAGGAAATTCCATCAAATGAGTATCATACACGGCATTCAACTACTGCGGATGTTAAATTTCGATCGACAGGTTTGTTCAACATATAAATTTTTACATAAACAAAGAAATAATTAATCAGTTAACGTAAACATATCTTCGCTTGTGTCTCCCATTTGAAAATAGAACTCTCATTATGTTAATAAAGCTGCCATCGTAAATATACCTACAGGGTGATTCAGGGGCGGGCTGGGTCGCGGCCCCCGGGCCGGTGCGCCCTCATGGGCTATAGGACTCGCGTCCTCAGATAATCCAAGGTATGCGCCCTTTGAGAAGACCCAGTCCGCCCCTGAGATGACCCACAGTAATTTCCCTGAAAGTAAAAAACCTATATCTGGAGAACCAACTGAGTTAATAAGCCCATATTTTGGGGTTAATCATAGTCACTATAGGGAATTTCTTTGCTTTTAATCACATCATTTGTTTTTTGTCTATTAAAGGGATTCTCCTACATTTGCCGAATATATCAAAAGTTCTGAAAATACACAAAAACTACGCGCTACTCTGCTCCTGTGTGCATAGTTGTATACATTGGCAGTACTTCGTAGGGACGACTTTTGACATATATTCAGGGAAAGTGAAAGATTCTCTTTAGTGGACGGAAAACGAATGATGTGATTAGTGTCGATTCTAGACAAAAAAACAAAAAAAATTGAACGGCACAAATTCCTGCCTGTATGCATGACAGCGCCCGTGCACATAGGCAGAACAATAAAATCCGGTTAAATTTGGAAGCCATGCCCCCCAGCCATAGCCTAGAACTCTGGCTTGTGGATGTGATTCTGATTATATGGAAAAAAAAAAATAAAAAAAAGATAACGTTAGTGAATGTGGTTAACCTTAAAATATGGGTTTATTAACTTAGTTGTTTTTCAGATGCAAATTTTTACTTTCTTGGAGATTATTCTAGATCACCCTGTATGCGTACCCCTTATAACCTGTCTTATTTTACCCGCTAATCTCTTATCCTATCCTGTCCATAGGTGCCAATCCTTCCGATTTTTTATCGGTCTTATCTTCCGGTCGGAAAACGATTTCTTCCAATTTTCGGAGATTTCATCTAAAATCCCCCAGTGTTTTTTAAAATACTGATTTTTTTTAAAAAAATTAAATACCTATTTTTCTTGATGCATGTTTATTTAAATTTTTGCGCATATGTGCATATTTAATAATAAATATGCATAAATAAATGCAAATATCGGTAAAAAAGTCGAAAAAATTCGTCTGCCGTTGACGGCGCATGCGTGGCGTGACGTGGAATTTTAGCTCCAGCTATGACGTAGAGTGATGCCTCTGCACAACAAAATCGCGCATCGGGATTTGTAGTTGTTCGGTAGGAAAGAAAGAATGTGCTACATCCATAAGGTTTTGGTCAAGCATGTGACTTCCTTTAGGGAAGCCATGTATTAAGACGTATCTGGTATTTCTTTTGTTTTTAGGTGTTTTTGAAAACAATGTTAACAATGTCGACCGTTAATAAAAGGTACTACCAAACGTTTAAAGCCGAATGTATGACGATGTTTAATTTTATTCAAAAATCAAGACTGGGGCCAAAATATGCTTTCTGCACGTGTTGCGGTAAAGACATAAGCATTACTCACGGTGGTAAACGCGATATTACTTTGCATTCTGAGACTGTTAAACATAAGAAGACGTTCAAGGCTGTAGAGTCTAATCATAGTATCAAGCCTTCATTTTTTGCATTTAACGATACCTCCATGATTAACGCTGAATGTTTATTTACATCGTTTTTGATCGAACATAATTTGCCAATGAATTGCAGCGATCACGCGGGGATGCTCTTTCGGAAAACGTTTCCTGACAGCAGTATTGCAAAACAATATGGATCTGCAAAGACCAAAACTTCTGCAATTATGAAAGAAATGTCCGCAAAGGAATCCTCATCACTTGTTGAAAATTTAAGGTGCTATCCATTTTCAATTGCAACTGATGGAAGCAACGATGTTGATTCAAAGCTGTATCCAATAGTGGTAACTTTCTTCGATCCTTTATGTGAAAAAATTGTGAATTGTCTTTTATCTATGCCATCTTTGAAAGAAGATGCTACTGGGTTAAATATTGGAAATCTTCTGGTAAGTGCTTTACAATCTAAAAACCTTGCGATTTCTAATTGTGTTGCCTTTAGCTGTGATAATGCACCTGTTATGATAGGAAAAAAAGCAGGTGTAGCAGCAGTGTTAAAGAATCATCACCAAAATATTGAAATTATGGGCTGTTCCTGCCACCTTATTAACTTAGCAGCTGAAAAGAGTGCTGCATGTTTGCCATTTAAAATCGATGAAATTTTGGTAGACATTTACTATTACTTACAAAAGAGTTCGAAAAGAAAAGATAGGTTGAAAATTCTTCAAGAATTTCATGAGACTGATATAAAAAAGGTACTAAAACACGTTAGCACTCGTTGGTTGTCTGTTGGAAAGTGCTTAGAGCGTATAATCCAGCAGTGGCAACCTTTGATCATTTTTTTTTAAGGAAATGGCCATGAAAAGGAATCAAATCACCCCACTTTCTTTCTTTACTATTCCCTCTATCAAAGTTTTGGTTGAAAATGCAGATAAAGTGAAAGAACGTAACAGCAAAAAAGCATCGCAGAAATTAAAAAGGAAAGCTCAAAATTATGTGGATATTTCTAAGAAACAAAAAACTGAAAACTCCATGTCTCGTGAAGAAAGGTTGTTTTATTTTCTGTCGGAAGATATCAATAAGGCTTTCTGTTTATTTTTATCTTATACTGTGCCTATATTTTAAAAAGCAAATGCTCAACTTCAGTCTGCGGAACCGTATATTCATATGCTAAAATCTGTTCTCTTAAAATTGTACAGAGAAATGCTAGTGAAATTTGTAAAACCAAGCGTCACAAAATTATGTAGTGATATTTTGAAAGTCCACTATCATGAGAGGAGTAATCAAAAAGATGATGTTGATATCTTAATTGGAAATGGAACACTGAAAGTAATCCAAGATTTTAACATCCATGATAAAAATGAATTTTATGAAAACGTCAGAAGCTATTTCATAGCAGCATGTGACTACATGCACAATAAATTTCCTTTTGAGTTAGAAGTGTTACATCATGCAGAGGTTACACAAATATCGAATTTTGAAAATGCATCATTTTCCAGCTTAAAATATTTTACAGAAAAATTTCCTGTTCTTTTGTTCAATAATACAGAAGATGAAGCTGTTGATGCTTTACAAACAGAATTCAGTGAGTTCCAGGCTTTCAAAGTTCCACAAACTGTGAGTAATGAAGGTAGCATTGATGCACAATGGGATTTGATCATTGATGCACAATTAAAATTTAAACGACTTTCTCAGGTTATGCTGTCAATACTTATGATCCCTCACAGTAATGCAGCATGCGAGAGAGTCTTCAGTCAAGTGAAGAAAATTAGAACTGACTTCAGGTCAACCATGTCTGATGACACATTAGAAAATTTACTAATAGTTAAATGCAGACAACATGTGAAATGTTACGAGAATGTATTTGACAAAAAATTTCTCAAATGCAAAATCTTGCACTACAGCATTTGTAAATTCTAAGAATTAATATTGCGTTTAATACAGTTTAATCCTCTATTATTATTAATTTAATAAATACTTAATTTCCTCATTGTGCCCTTTTTTCATAAATTATGTATGATTTTGTTTAATTAAAAAATGGTGGCCTGCCCACGCGTGCGTGATTGACTAGAGATTTTTCACTTCTAGAAGTTGGCACCTATGCCCGTCTATTGACCTCATGCAAATTTACTTCTAAAAAGAAGTAGAATGTGGTTTGACATCTTATTTAGTGATCTCCTATCTTATACAATATCACTCTTGCTTTATCTCCACCATTCGCGATTGAGGGCGAACTTAAACGATAATTCAGGACTTGGTTTTTTATACTCATACTAAGTTGCGTATGCTCAACTAAAATGAGAAAACCCAGTTTCACATTACTCATTTATGCTTTTACTTGCGTTTAATGGTGGGGGGGGGGGAATATAAAATAAAAGGAATTAAAAGAATATTTTAATGTTGAATTTAGCTTGCCATGTTTTTATAGATTAGTTACAAACGATCCATATTCTATCTTCTTTTGATTACTCCACTCCTTTCTCTCCCTAATTCAGAGGCTTGTATTATTTCTTACGGATCCTAACAAAACGCATAGTGCTAGTTACGTAGTAGACATATAGTAATAGTAGGAAAGCCCAAAATACCTTAACTAGTACTGCAGAAAAATGTCATTGGCAGAAAATGGATAGATGGATTAGATTGGATTAAATTCTTGGACAGGGCTCAGAAAAATTATCCATACATGCAGAGATACAAAACTGTGGTTCATGATGGCCGCCAATTTGCGGGTTTGGAGGGGGCAGTTGTAGAAGCTATACAGTATCCTCAATTACGCAATATTCTACCTTAAACCTATTCTTGTTGTTTTGTCTTCGAATGATTTTCGATGTTGTCAATATTCCCAGGTTCTCAACCAACGGCGGATGAATAGCGAAAACATGGATGTGGACCCTCTCGTGTGGACCAATCAGAGGTTTATTAAATGGTCTACCAGCATCGATTTGTCAGAATACGCTGAAAACCTCCGCAACAGTGGTGTCCATGGAGCTTTAGTCGTACTAGAGACCTCGTTTAGTGCGGAGACTATGGCCACTGCACTGGGTATCCCTGCATCAAAGAACATCATCAGAAGGCATCTGACCACGGAATGGCAAAGTTTAATTCAACCCGCCAGGTAAGTTCTTTCTTATACAGCAATCTATTGTATGATTCTTTATAAACGAAAAATCACTCTTCCTTCTCCTAGTGCACTGACGATACTGTCTCGATGCAATGGCGACACTGTCTTACTGATCCGATGCATTCGATGATACTGTCTAGATGCAATGGCGACACTTTCTTACTGATCCGATGCACTGACGATACTGTTTTACCGATCTGATGCATTGACGATAATATTCTACTGATTCAATGCATTGACGATTGTGTCTTGACTATACTGTCCTACTGATTCCATACATTCAAGGCACTGTTTTACCGGTCTGATACATTGACAATACTGTCTTATGGGTCCGATGCTGACGATATCGTTTTGCACGTCTTTCCGAGCCAGTGGATATTTTCCATCCAATTGTTCAGTAGTTTGCACAAAATTACCGAAGTATTCTAAACTCTTCACTTTTTGAAATAATTAAGCCAACCATGTTATATGCTTATCCACAATTATGAGGCAGTACACAGGTAAGCCTCCTTGGGTAAGGTTTGGGGTTAAAAAACAAATGGTACAATCTCTCTGTTGATTAGATTCACTGCTGATTAGTATGCGCAGGATAAAGGGGAAAAAACAAGAAAGCCAAAATAAAACACACACACACACTCTCGCTATCAATCAATCAATCAATAAAAATCAGGGAAGAAGGGGAAAGGAGGTAGGTCTAAAGATGCATGAAGCAAATGACATGAGATATTTCAACAGCATAATCATCATAATAACTTCATATAAAGAGTTCCCAAGACTTATCTTGTGAAATTGATTCAGAAGGCGGGGAGATGAATTTTACAATCCAGTACAACCTGTGAATTAGCAAAACAAACATCCAAATCTATTATAAGAACTGGATTATTGGACAAGTACAGTCTCTCCATGCCGTTTAAGCAATCGTATTTGCTAATTTGCAATACAATAAGGACCAAATAAAAGAAATTAGATATCGAATTGGTCTAAGCCCATTAACGTACATTGAAGTGTGTGTGTTGGAGGGGGGGGATTGCAGAGCCATACAGTTCTGTGTATTTATATGTATATATACAAAATTTCATCGTTATGGGGGGAGTTATGACTCCCCCCATTCCCTCTTCCGTATGCCAGTGCCTAATCAAAACGAAAATTAATGAATTGAAAATATTTTTATGCAAAAGTTACTTTTGTCTTCGACTTGGACTCTTTGATTGTAAAATATTGTATCTGAACTATTTTTTATATGGATGCGACAATATGCTTGAGAAATGGAAAAAAAAGGTAAAAAAATTCCTCACAAAAAAGTTTTTAGACCGTTTCAAGAGAACTGTGCCATCATGCTCTTTATCAAATGAGATGTTGAGAATGTGTACTGAAGTCTTGTCTCTGTTAAAATTATGAAAATTTCCATATTCCCGGTTTTCCCAAACTAGTCGCTTGTGTTTTCATATAGTATTACCTCTCGTAAGGGACACCTACTTATAGGGGACAACTTTATTTAAGGCACGGTTCCTCTGGAGTCCCTAGTATGTTTTTAATCAACACATCTATCTCTGAAGAAGAGACAAAATGTCTCTTCTAGTGGGTGTCCTTTATTGGGAGGTAACGTTGTATATTTAGTTTTCACTCATCGTTTGATAGGCATGCAGAAAAATTCGAGCATGTTTCAAAGTACGAAAACGGGAGTCGATATTTCAAAATTTAAAAGACGTTACTAGAAGATAGTATCACACAATGTTACAGTGCAGGGTTGTCCAACCTATGGCCCGCGCGCCACAATCCGGCCCACCAACAGGGTTAATTTGGCCCGCCGACAACTGTTTGAAATGAAAATGAAAAAAAAAAAAATTCTTCCTTTAGAAATCGAGGAAAACCGCATGTGTGACTCCTTCCCATATCGTAAGTGAACAAATAAATAACCGGAAGAAACTCTGAGGAGAGAATTTTTGTAATTTTTTTTAAATATGAAACTCGCTAAAGCTGACGGCCCGCAAGATCTATGAAAAAATTTTAAGTAGCCCGCTGCCCAAAAGGGTTGGACAACCCTGTTATATAACGTATACGAAATGTGATATTTTCTTTGTTTGTTAGAAGAGTAAAAAAATGAGGTTTACTACATGTGGATTCAAATTCATTGGACGTTGATCCCATGAAGCATGTGTTGTAAAGTGTCCGATGGAAAAAAACGATTAACCTGTTTATCCTTAGCTGCGTCTTAACGTACAATAACAAGAAAATATTGAAGTTCGTATAGAAGGGAGGGATTGAATGGAAGAACCTGTACATGTACTCAAGTGAGTCAGAAATAGAGGGGAAAAACGCAGATAATTAATATATATTGTGTCTTTCACCTTTAGCTATATTCTCCATTTCTTTATTCAATCTCCATCAATTCTGAGTTGGTGTGACTCCCCAACCAACTTTTTTTTTTAAAGTCGGGGGCCTAAGGGACCTTAGGTCCCTAGAGTTGGCGCTTCTGATTACAGACATAATTCGTCTTCACTGAAAAAGAAAGTGGAACGTATAACGAATGAAATCTGTGCCATACTAAATTCAAGTTTTAGTGCAGGTAAATGGTGGAGCAATACAGTATTCTGGACATGGATTTTTAGGACCGGATGAAGGTATTCTTTCTTCCTGGGTAGAACTATTTTTCAGGCGCCATTTTTGCGTGTCCTAGGTAGGACTGTCCTGAAGAAAATTATTGAGAGTATGCGGTGCTGTCTTAATTAAAGAGTATTGTAATTGCGGGGTTACTGGACTTGGTGATGTCACTGGTATTTGACTAATCATCTATCCAAGCCCAAGGTGTCACTTGCCACTTTCATCAGTTTTTCATTCCTCTTCTGGTCATACGCAGGATATTATTTTGAGGCTTGGTGGATTCAGGATGTTTTTCCTCATTTGTTTTCATTCAAGTTTGTAAATGACTAGCAAAGGAAAACAAACTGCATTGTTAAGAATTGTCCAAAAACTAACAAATACAAAAATTTTCTTGAGACCTTGAGATTATGCGGCGCTTATTCGGTATTTTTCAAAATTTCTTGAGAGTAAGCGGCGCACACAGCGCTTACCCTTTGGGGACAGCCCTGGTCCTAGGTTTAGGTTTTGTAGGTAAATTCTCCTGCTCTTCATCTATCAGAACCCGGAGATGCCGGCCGGCGGATGACGACTGGCCTGCCACCTCTTATTTCAATTTGATACTAAACTGTTCCTCATGTAATACCAATCAACGTTTGTTTCTAATTTTACTTCCAGGTTATCACTGGAGTCTGAGAGCGTTGTAGCCAAGAAATCCAAAGGAGAACGAAGACTTGTTAGTGGAAGTAGTTCCACTTCATTAGCTTCGCAAGGAGGAAAGAGTAGTGGTGGACTTGTCCAATCTTACGCTCGGAGGACTTTGGATCGATATGATCGAAGACGTACCAGCTGGAGGGTCAGTATTAACTAAAGCACTAGTTCTGAACTGAGAATATCTTAAGGATTGTATTGAAAACTACCAAATTTAGCCGAAAAGTTTTCAATCTGGCAACATGGGGGAGGGGGTAATTTGTAGCCAGATGGCTCCCTAAGCAGTACGTCAGTCAAGGAAGTTGTGTACCACAGAGCTGATACAACGATGGTCATTCTAGATTAAATATTTCGTTTGAGAGAACAGTCAATTGTGTTATCGTGCTTACAGAATGACACGTAACACGCTAATGTGATTGACATCGTGCTTACAGTATGATTTATAAACACGCTAAAGTGATTGACATCCTGCTTACGGGTGATTTATAAGCATACTGACATGATTGGCATCCTGCTTATAGGATGATTTATAAACACGCTGACGTGATCGACAAGATGCTTACAAAGTGATATATAAGCACGTTGACGTCATGGACATCGTGATTACAGGATTATTTATAAGCACATTAACATGATGAGCATCATGCCTACAGGGTAATTTGTAAGCACGGTGACATAATTGGCAATGTTTTACTACATCAACCATATACTGTTAATAATACATATAATATTTATTAAAAACGGGACAGAAATGATTTTTTTAAATAGCTTTTTAGGATAGTTAGATGATCAAGAGATTTTATTGTAATGTAAATTATATTTATACTTTTAAACTGCGTATTTTGGAAATATTAAATTATTATAACGAAAAATTATCTTCCTAAAAATTTTATTAATATCATTTCACTTCATTTTTTGAAACATTTACTTAACGTCTTTTTATTTTTCAGTTTTCCACGTGGAGAAGTTCACAGGTAAAATATATATTTTTTTTTTCAAAGTATTCTCTCGTTCTTTAAGTAAAAATGTAGAGACTGGTGTAGGACTCAGTAAAAAAACAATCTGTGTTAGAATTACCGCCAAAATATTGTAAGACCACAGATGAGCTTAATATTGGGAGGTGCGGCGAAAACTTGGAAGAGATCTTAAAAATAAAATGCCCACTTGTCGTCATTGGCATACGCAGGGGGTGTTGATGGGGGTTGTAACCCTCCATTGCAATGAAATTTTGTATAACATAGGAATATATGAGTTGTAGCTCTGTAACCGCCCATTGAGCTTATATCCCCACCTCTTAGGAACTTCCTGCGTACGCCTATACTTGCATAGTCAGGAAGAAAGAAAGAAATAGTCAGTGTGATAAAATCGAGTGCAAAGTAACTCCAATGTTAGTAGGGTGTTTGGTGAGGAAGTAAAATGATATTAAGACAATGTGCACTAGTTTCTGTATTTTACCCTTACGCCATTTTATCTATGCACGTACTTCCCTTTTTCCTTTAATCTCTAGTGCGTGGTGGCTTACCCATCTATCATTTGGTGGTATGGCGATGTATTATGTGGCACGGAGATGTATCATATCTTACGTGAAAACCTGCCCCAAATTATGATAGTACAATGATTTAACGCCAGATGAAGTAACGTGGGGGGAGGGGGTGTATTGTGGTTCTAGGCGGGTGTTTATGTGATAGAATTAAAAAATATAATTAATTTTATAAATAATAAGCATCATAAATTAATAATTTTTATGGGAGTGCCATTTTACATCTATGTCTTAGGTACGAAGATTTCGTGACACGATCCTGCTAATGTCAATGCTAATGCTAATGTCAAGATACTTGCTTAAGAGAAGATTATTCTGACATGGAAGTGCAAGAACATTACTGAATGGTCATTTAAGGACTACAGTATGTTATGATGGTGTTAAAAATGTACACCACAGCCCCCTTAGACTTTGAGGCCCCATGCTTCCGCCAGGGGTGGACTGGGTCCTCTCAAAGGGCGCATACCTTGGATTTCCGGACGGTACAAGCTCTTGCCTGTCGCCCATAACGATGCACTGGCCCAAGGGCCGGCGGCCCAGACTTCATCCTGCTCAACCCATTGGGAAATCCGACACTGAGCTTAATAAGGCTCTTACACAAAATTTCCCTATTTTCCTCTGTTGATCACGAGCTCTTTAATTTCTCCTCATATTTTCCCCTCCTCTTTAAGTTCACTTCTGAGAGTTCTTCACGTGTTTCTTAGTCTACTGCTATATTCTTTTCTTGTGGCTTTCAGTGTAAGGTTTATCTTTTAACATTGCTCGGTATCTTCCCCGTGTTTTAACCACTTTTTCTCCTCTTCGTTTCAGACATAAGTGTTTGGCCGCAATATTCCATCGTTCTATATCACTTGCATTCATTGGCCAGTGTGTATGATCAATAGTGTGTAGAGGCCAGGGCCAGATTAAGGATTCGTGGGGCCCTAAACAATGCTTTTCCGGGAGCCCCTGTATAAATTAAGCTTGTGTAATTACACTAGGACCCGCATATGACGAGGATCGTGGGACCAATGAAAATGCTCGCTAACTCAGTTCCAGAATTTAAATTTTAAACTTTGAAAATAAAATCGGTAGAAGTAACACATCTGCATACAACGTATGTACAAAAAATTCCAAAATTCTCGGAAAACATCGCGAGAATTCGCGCCTTGATAAAACTACTGCCCTAATGAGAAGCTTGATTGGCAGCGATTATAAAGTAATATTGTCTTCTCCGCGCCGGATCCGCTCAAAAAAAAGAAGTGGTCCCTAGACATTTATCTGTCTCGTTTGTCTATGCGATCATCCGGCCATGGAAGAGGTAGTTATGTATGAAAACTTGGATTTGGCTTATTACTGCATTTGAGATATTTTCTCATACATTCACTGATTTTTCGCCACTTTCAAAATTGTTTAGTTTGATAATGTGTAAGGCAAACCAATTAATGCTGTTCATTTCTTTTTATTAAGGAATCCTTGAAATCAACATCGTCGAAGAAGGCTGCTCAGACGCCTACGACCACTACCCCCACCACTACCGCCGCCGAGCGACCTCGTCTATTGCCCCTCTCTCCGAAATTGAACAGTAATCGGCATCGTAGAACCTTTTCTTCACATTCCGATGTTGAAACGCTCACGGTTACACCGGTGTAATGTTCGTCTTGTGTGGGAAAAACTGATGCAAATGACACTGTTGTTGATTTCACAAGGCACAACGATGTTGCCACGTGAAATCAGATAATGTGATACGAGCAACACTGGCTCAAGAAACTTATGGATTCTTCTTATTATTTATTTGAATATGAAATACTCTGCAAGCTTCTCATTTATTTATAGAATTTATCCATCAGTGTCACCAGCATCGTTTTCTGTACTGCTTCGAGCGCTCCATGAAGAAAACGGCAGCTTTTTTTTTTTTTTTTTTCATATGGTTTTCAAGAACTTGGAATCGATTGAAGGTTGGTTGTAATCGATCACTACATAGGACGGGGTTCCCAAATTGTAGGTCGCGACCCCAAATTAGGTCGCCTCGGTGGTATACTTAGATTTAAAGTGCTGAGAAACTCGTCATTCCCACCCTAACCACAACTACATTGCCTTTGCTACAATTCCGATTCATTGACCAGAACTGTGCACTATAAATGAAGGAGCAAAACACCCTAAGAGATTCTCTATGACTGAGAAGTTGTATAAGAAATGCGTCGACACGTATTGTTTATTTGCTCTTGGTCATGAAGCTTTCTTGCCAAATGGCGAAAAATCGCCAATTTTGCAGTTGCGTAATTATAGGGTTGCAAATTATGTGTGTGTGGAAGATCTGGGCTTTACGAGTCATCAAAGTATTTAGGAACCGCTGTCGTAAGCATTGAATAGCATTCTGCTTCAACTGTGCTGTGATAATTTTTGGTGACATTTGTTTTTTATTATATATAAGAGGTTTAGCTGTTCGTCTGCTACGTTGTGCATTCTTATTTCTGAGTTCATATAAATCAAGTTTGGGGTAAACCAAAACAGAATCCATTAAATCTTGTATTGTGTAGTATTTTCCCTTCCTGGTTCGATCCTATTGGAAACGTGGTTATGAATGTATGGATGAAAAAGTAGAAAAACGGTAAGAACCAATTTGTCGAAGTC
Organism: Dysdera silvatica; assembly: GCA_006491805.2. NCBI lineage: Eukaryota > Metazoa > Arthropoda > Arachnida > Araneae > Dysderidae > Dysdera > Dysdera silvatica. The sequence continues at coordinate 173,727,198 of QLNU02014176.1, read as the reverse complement.
AGTACTGATAAAAACAAACAAACATTGAGTCCGTACTAATAAGTGTTGGGTCAGTATTGAGCATTGTACCAATACTGAGCGTTTGTATAATGTGAGCAGTGTCAGTATTGATCATTGGGCCAATACTAATAAGCATCGAGCGATTATTTAACGAGATAAAAGACGTTGCCAAAAGTTATTACAAAACTTTAATATTCAACCTTTTTAACGTGTTTTTCATATTAAAACCTCTCCCTGAAGTACGCCTTAAATAGAGTATAACAATAATGTATTGCAACTGTACCTGGCCTATAGAGTATTTATTGGAGAATGGAAAAGTATATATACATATATTGTGTGTGGACGTTACAGTGATAGAAAATCAAGAAATATAATAAATCGTGCTGTCATTGTATTTTTTATGAAATTAATCAGAGTTCATTGTACCTGGTCTAACAGAATGTGCCTAAAAGTAGAGTTGGTTGAATTGCAGTTGCGGGGGTCTTTTCGCGCCAAATTTATTAAATTACCGCCAACACACACAGTAACGCCACATTAAGTATTAATTACGGCCAACACATTTAAAAGAAGGCCTAAATTTACTCACCCCTAGAAGTGATGGTTTTAGAGTGTGGAGGTTTAAAATAAGGGTACCTCCTGTTTATTTTTCGAAGTCTTGGTAGCATTTCATTTTTTATTTCAGCTTTCGTGTACAATTTTTGGTTTGATTGATTGATTGTTTGGCTTTTTTATGGCGCAAGAGCATCTGGGCTATACTGCGCCAATTTTTGGTTTAGGGGGTACTCTTTATCCTACAAATTTTCCAGCAAACACCTTTACCGGGAGCATAGAAATTCAAAAATTATGGGGGGGGGGGCTCAAGTGACTTCATAAAAAATTGTGATTAAGGAAAATAATGTACTTTGTTAACCCAGGAGGGGGGAAGGCTTGGACCCCCTCCCTTTCCCACGCCACTGACTTCTTTCTATACTTCATTCTTGCAGTTATCATACTTTTAAATAAAAAAAATTCTACTTCTCGCTTTTTTGGGCTTTTACCATTGGTGAAACTGGGGAGGGGGCTTAATTCACCCCAGAAAAAATTTTAGCCCCGTAAAAAAAAAAAAAAATCGAAAACTACATATAAATGTTGTGTGCACATTGGCAAATGAAGGCTATAGCCCATTCTCACAAGGACGCCAGCCTAGCTACGCTAATGGCTCTTATCTTGTTTTCCTTCAATTGGAAAATCTTGTTCTCCAAAAAAGAGGAGGAATGTTGGCTTTCTGACTTCCAACTCTGAATGTATGCTTCTGGCCCTCTTCTACTTTTTTGGGAAAACAGAGTCGCTCAGGTGGCCAAAGTTCCTAAATCAATAACGTATAGTCAACGACAACTGCATCTTGCTTTGTTGCAATTGGTGTACTTAGCGGTTGTTGGCGATGGTTTAGACTTAGCGAGAATAAAAACCCGTAACCGCAATTCCATTGTAGATTATTCAAGTTTAAAAATACGAGTTTTTGAGGACGAGCTCAAGCATATAATAACAAAGGGCTTGCATTTTCACTCAGAAATTATAGTGTAAATATCCCCCTCTTCCAAATACTTCACACAAAATTCACCCCAATTTTTTTTAAATGAAAGGAGAGAATCTTGCATGTTAAAATGTTCATATAACGAACATCACCGATGCTACAAAATGTAAAATTTGGATTTTCCCCATATGCAACAGACATCTTTTTCTTTTCGTATTGACAGATTCTCATCGAGATGCTTTTGAGAAACAACAGTGGAAATTTACAAGTAAAATAATAGATACACACACACCCCCAAGCAACAAGACCGGCCAGACTCTTGACAGACTATTGAAGCTGATTACAATAGCACTAGAGCGGACCTTACATCATTAATAATAATACCATTATTTGTAAGATCATTGCCTCCTAAAGTCTCCGTGACCTTTCAAACCTACGAATGATTTCAAATGATCTGTAAGGTTGCTTTCAGGTTCAGTAAATTGTCTAAAATAGCAGTGTTTAGAATTTTTCTTCTGCAGTGAACCCCCCACCTCCACCAAAAATAAGGATAGTGGAACTCCTCAATATGCTTCGTTAAAAGTGTTTCCTAAAATTCAAGTTATGTTAGTACAGGAGCAATTAAGGCTATATGGAATAGGATATTATTATGAAGAAAGGTAAAATGAAAAATGTAAGTTGCTGATATTGAACTCTATATATTTTCCAGACATAATAATTACAAGTTCTGATATCATTACATAATACTTCGCCCTCCCTTTTATCCATACGCCACCATGTACCCTACACACTGGACTTCATCCTTTATTTTCCCGGATATCTTACGGCTCTATAATATTTTACTTTTATATTTGATTCATGGTGCCAAAGACTTAAGATATATGTGTGTCCCATGGGACCACGATTCACCGTTTCAAAACTACTGGTCCAAAAAATCTTACAGACGTGTGTTGAAATGGCGGCGAATAAGTGAAAATGAATTACAGTAAAACCACCCTACAACGATATCCGATATAACGATAAATCCCTCTACAACGATAATTTTTCTCGGTCCGTATAATAGTGTTGTAGAGAGGTTTTACTGTATAATGAACCCTCCCTATAACAATAACTCCCTCTACAACGATAATTTTTCTCGGTCCGTATAATATTGTTGTGGAGAGGTTTTACTGTATTTTTAAGTGGGGAGTTGGACCAACGCCGTCTAGACTGGTAGGGCCCGATTCATATGAATCTTCTGCTGCTGCTTCTTTTTTAAATAAGAACCGGTGAACCTCTGTACTAGGCCTTGAAAAGAGCATTCGTTTCTAAGCGAACCAGTTGCTCAAAAATTTTGCAATTTGAAGACCACAGTTGTCAAAATGTTGACGGCTCGCCAATGGTTATGGTTTATTCTCTATCTCATTTTTTTCATTAAAAAATAATAGCCTTGTGTACATGTTAAGGTTTTTGAGGCACCTGGTTTTTTTTAGTGTCTGAGTTGATTTGTTATTGTGCAGTTAATGTTAGTTAAAAGTAGTTAATGGTTATAAAGTAAAACCAGGGAGTCAATCGGTGGTGCAAATGGGACCACTGGACACTATTTGTATAGTTTAGGTACACGTTGTTAATTTTAACTATTTTTAATGAATTTTTGAAAATTGTCATGAGAAAAGCGTTCTGATTAGTTAGTGGTTTGTTCTCAGTGAAAAGTTCGACACAAGAAAGTGTAATTTTTTTAAAAACTAAAATACACTATCAACTTATACGCCATGATGCGTATATTATTATCAACTTGCTGTGTTTAATGATCTTTTAAAATAGAAGTTGACACTAATATGTACCATGGCTATCAAATCTTTTACTGTTAACTTGCCCACCCCCTCTCTCAAATGTTATTTTATTTTAAGGGGGGGAGGGCTGATTATTTATTTTTAGCTGTTCATGTGCATAGTTTATTACATACGCATAAATTCGGTGGCATCAGTGAGAGCACGCCATCTATTCTTGCGTTCACTGAATAACGTGTTCCTTTGGCGATTTCCAAGAAATGTATCCGCGAGAAATACATTGGTATCAGTGGACGAATATCGTTGACTGACAACGCTTTGCAAAGTGGTTTGTCTTGTCTTATTTTAAAATTATTTGTATTGTACTAATTCAACCCTTTTAATACTCAGGCAGCTTCTCGAGAGTCTAACAATATTAAGCGGGGGATGTGAGGGTCGAGCCCCACAATGCATCCACTGATTCAGGTATTATCTAATGCTCGCTTGACGTTAGAGCATAAGTGGGTGTATTATTTGGCGACTCCTCTTCAAAACAAGTGGCGCCAAGTAAATATCATCGCAGTTAAAACCTTGTGAGCACACGTCAACCGCTTCGAAAGAAGGTTGACAAAGGTGAAGTGAAACGTGAAGTTTTTAATATTTAAACTTACATAATAATTTTTTCACGTAATTCTGAACTCGAAAATTGTTTACAGTTTAAAATGGTACTTTTTATCCAGATTTTTGCATATTTTTAAGAGTAAAATTACGTACATAATTCTACCCTCTCCTTACGGAAAGAAATGCTTGCCATTATGCTAGTAGTAATTGCTGAAACGTGAGTGCAAAGTTTTTCCGGATTTTTAAAACCGAACGATTTAAAAATTTTGATACAATGTACCTGCAATGAATACTTCTACCTGTTTATATCTGTCCACGGATCGCTGGTATGAAATAGTAAAAGCCATAATTATCCTTCGCCCTTGGCGAAAAAATCACTATGCAATTTTGAATTAGAATTTAAACTTTAATGTGTGAGTGGATAAGAAAATGAATGGGTGAAAGGTTCTCCGACTTTTTTTTGTGATATCGAAATTTAGATTTTGATGATTGGTTTTAATTTGATGTGAGATAGGTTATTCATGGGCGTTTGCATAATTACGACATTTTTCTGGGAGGGGCATGGCCCCCCCATAAGAGCTTATCGGTTTTCTAATCGACATTTCCAAAACACGTATCGATAAACCTGCTGCTTCCAAACGTCCCTAATTTCAAAGAATCAATTTTTAAGTACCTTTTTATTGAACTATACGAGGGAACACATAACTTTCCCCTTTCCTAGTAGAGTTATGATCTATTCATTAACATACTAACGTATGACAGAAGTTGACATTTGTATTAATTGATTAAATGTTCAGAAAGGAAAGAACGGTCATAGGCACATAGGTATAATTATGACAATTTTCTGGGGTGGGGAGCATGATTCTTTTTATATGAAAATAAGTTGTAAAAGCCTATTGAGTTTTAGCCTTCCGTATAATTTTATTTTTAAGCATGGATGTAGGTGAAAGTGGAGTAGCCGATGACCCCTTATAGAAACGCCCTGAAGTACGAGGCGCAAAGTGACGTCAATCAGCTTCATCAAATGTTCTCTATTTTGCATTAATTCCTCTTCACATTGTTTTACAAGTTTTTCTTGCACATTTCCTGATGCCGAACACTGTTTATAGGATATAAACTTCTCAGTAAAGCGAATATAAACAATAACTGTTCGTGTTTTCTAAGAGCCTCAGTTAATTTTATCCATTTGCAAAATCCACGATTTACAAACTTTTCATTTTGCTCACGTATGCCTCCTATCTAGAATTGCCTGCATATAACGCAATAGATTGTGTCTTCATTTATGTTATATTTAAGCAAGTTGTATGTGTATCATAATATTTAGCTGGAAAGGATCGCTATCTCTCAACTGACTCTTTGGATAATTGACTCAAGGCCGAGATGGATCATTCTTAAGAGTACCTAAATCTTGGAGTCATGTTCCTTCAGTGTCTTTAGTTTGGACATCATCACTCAAGCCATTAACAATCTCCCTTGAACCAATCTTTGATTTATAATTCACCTTTTTAAGAACTCTCTAGCATGACACCAATCTTTTACCTTCGTTCGGACCACCAGGTCTCGGGTTCTATTCCCCCACGTAAGCGCAAGACACTTTTTTTCCTTCAACTTTTATCTGTTTTCCAAGCAGTAAATTGCATTAAGTAGACCGTATTGTTCTGAATGCGATGCATATTTGTTCACATTTTAAGAATAGTATTTCATTTTTAAATCTATTTTAAGGGTAGCTGAAATTCACGACTTACTCTCTTGAAGTACTCATTCTTCCTTAGTATTTCAAGAAAAATGCTATCTCTCATCGATCTTGCATAAATTAAAGAATACTTTTATACAGCCTACACATAAGAAACTATCTCCCTTTAAACCAGCATTGCAGCAAGCTTTAACTTCATTCAGACCACCAGGTCCCGGGTTCGTGTCCCTGTCAACTATCCTTAAATCTTGAAAAAGGGCCTTTCTTCATAACGTTTCAAATCCATTTTCCCGTCTTAAGAAATTCGACGTCAAGCCTCTGTCTTTTATGTCAAATTCATAAATTAAAGCACATTCATCTACAGCATATGCACTCACACTGAACAACCTCCCTTAAACCCAGAGTTAATTCCTCATTCATCTTTTTAAGAAATCTCTTGCATTGCAGTGATCTTTAAACCCGGATTCCCGGGTTCTGTTCCCCGGGTACGCACAATCCACTTTTTTTTTTTCAAATTTCATCGGTTTTCCAAGCCATAAATTGTATTAAGTGGACCGTATTGTCCTGAACGCAATTCATATTTTTTCACATTTTTAAAAAGAATGTTTCATGTTTAAATCCATTTTGAAGATTACTCGAAATTCACGACTTCAGAGTACTTTGGGGCCCCCCCCCCCCCTAATAATTTAAGGAAAAAATCGTATGTGTGGTCTCAATTTGGTTGGCCCAGAATGACCCTTGCTGTCCTTGCGCTATAAAAATACAATCAGTCAGTCAGTCAGTTAAGGAAAATATATCTTTTTTTTTTTTGAGCGTCAAAAAATAAAGCAATATTTTATACATCTTATAAATGTTTAACTTTATTTTTATACATGGGGGGCAACTATTCTAGAATCAAGAAGAAAGGTTTATCTCCCATAAACCAATAGTTAATTTTTCATTCACTTTTTAGGAAATTTCTACCATTGGACTAGCTTTAACCTCGTTCAGATTAACAAGTTTCGTGTTCGAATCCCCTTGTGCGCACAAGCCACCTTTTTTTTTAAACTTCATCAGCTTTCCAAACCGTAAATTACATTAAATAGGTCTTCTTTTTTTTCTGAAAACGTTGCATATTTTTTCACAATCTCTTAAAAAGAATATTTCATTTTTAAACCCATTTTTAAAAGTAACAGAAATTTACGCGACTTAGTCCTTATTCTCCCCCTAATCATTTAAAGAAAATAGAACACTCAGCGTTTTCTCTTCAAACCTTGTGAATATTTAACTCGAATTTTAAACAGAAGGACAACTTTCCTAAAATTACACACAATTGATATTTGTATTTTTAGGAAATTTTGGCGGGACAGCTAGATCTTTAGCACTAATGAGCCTTACATTCATCCACAATAAAAAATGAAACTGTGGGAAATTGGGGGGTGCCGGCCCCCACCTAGTTACGCCTATGTTCATGGGAGCTACCTATGTAAAGAAGCTACCTATTGAGAAGTTGTACCATGATCTCTATCCTCATAGAAAACTTTATACATCTCAAAGTTGTAATTATTATAATTTACATCTCTTGTAACAAACTTCATACATTCAAAGTTTTAATTATAATTCACATTTCTTACAACAAACCTTGCACATCTCAAAGTTATAACTATAATTTGCATCTTTTACAACAAACTGTATACATCTCGAAGTTATACTTTACATCTCAAAGTTGTAATTTACATCTCAAAGTTATAGTTGTTATAAAATACATTTCAAAATTATCATTTACGTCTCATAATTATTATAGATCAGTGGTTCCCAACCTTTTTCAAGCCGCGACCCACTTTTATAGTAACCAAGTAATTCGCGACCCCCTTTTATAGTAACCAAAAGATCTGCGACCCCTCTGTCCGCCGCCGACACATTTGTATAATAAAAGCATTTTTAACAAAGTAAAGAAAACACATTAGATATAGAATTATATTATATACATTACATTAATTACGTACATTATGTTAATATATATTAATTAGTATGTATCATTAATTAATAAAGACCAAAATTGCAATTAATTTATTAATAAAGACCAAAATTGGAACATGGAACGTTCGAAGTCTATCAGGGAGGAAAATCACATGATGTGATAAAAGAAATGAAAGAAACCCAGCTAAGTATATAAGTATAGGACTAAGCGAAGTAAGACGGACAGAATCTTGTCAGCTGAAAATTGACAACTATTTAGTGTGGTATTTAGGCAGCGATACCCATAACGATGTGGGTATTATTATAGAACAGGAATTGCCAGGCGCTGTTCAAGGTTGCAAGTCAGTCTTCTATACAATCAGTGCTTTGAAGACGAACACAAAGCCAATTAAAATGAATGTTATACAGGTTACCTATAGCACATGCTAGTGACCAGAAAATTGAGGAATTCTACGAAAGAGCAGAAAATGCGAAGCAACAAAACCCCATGAAATTACCATCATAATGGGAGATTTTAATGCCAAAGTAGGAAAAGGAAGAGAAACCGGCACAGTAGGTCCCTTTGGTTTAGGTAGAAGGAATCGAAGAGGAGAAAGATGGTAGAATTCTGCAGTAAATGCAACTTTACCATTGAAAATATTTGGAGTGAATAACCACCAAGAAGATTATACACCTAGAAGGCACCGGCGGATTCTAAAATTAAACTAATTAGAAATCAGATTGATTACATCCTTATTAGTCAATGGTTTAGAAATATGATAATGCGCTCCAAAATGTACCTCAAGGCAGATTGTGGTTCCGATCACAATCTATTAATACGCAACATCGTTCTAAAGTTAAAAATAATTTGCTGAAGAAAATCCATGCCGAAACTGAATGTTGAAGTACTTAAGAATATAACAGTTGTGCCCACTTTACCTCAAAGATTACAGAAGTATTTGAGAAATGTGACATCAAAGGAAAAACTAAGTCAGGGGATCATTGACGGATGCTAAAAGTTGCTTTTAAGGACTCCGCAAAGAATTCTATTGGATACAGAATAAAAAATAAAAAGAAAGATTGGATGACAGTTGATATTATGGAACTAGTGGATGAAAGGAAGAAATTTAAAGATGGCGACACCCAGAAATACAGAATAATACACAAACAAATACAGAAAGAAATAACCTAGGCTAAGGAAAAATAGTACGCTGCTAGGTGCCAGGAAATGGGGTAGTTACAATTGACTCATAATGCAAAAGATTTGCACAAAAAAACAAGTGAAATATCGAAGAAGCACCCAACGAAGATCAATTGTATTGAAAACAAAAATGGGGAAATTGCAACTGACCTCGATGAGAGCAAAAGAATTTGGGAGGAATATATTCAGGAATTGTACAACAATTAAAGAAGCAAGATGAACTCTAGTGAAGCAACAGAGGGTCCAGATATAATGGAAGAGGAGATTATGAACGCAATAAGATCTGTGAAGGAGAGAAAAGTAACCGGAATGGATTAAATCCCCATCGAACTAATCAAATTTAGTGGAGATATATGAATAAAAGAACTCGCTAAATTTTTCAACATCATCTATAAATCTGGTATAATCCCAGAGGAACTAAACGAATCAATAACTGTTCCGACCCCAAGGAAGCCAAAACCACCAATTGCACAGAACATAGAACTCTCAGCCTTCTGAATCATATAAGCAAAATCTTGCTAAAAATTATCCACAATAGAATTTACAAAAAAAAAATCGATGAAAGATTTGGTAGTACACAATTCGGTTTTAGGACTACTTTTGACACACGAGAAACAACCTTCACATTATCGCAGTTAGCAGAAAAGGCAATTGAATATCCCTCTCTTTCTCTGCTTTGTGGATTACGAAAAAGCTTTTGATAGGATAAAACATGACAAGCTGATAGAAATACTCTTGAAGATCGGCGGCCGCCCTTCCCAATGAAATCCTTGCACAATACCTACCTACCTGCTCTTGAAGACAGGTCTGGATGACAAAGACATCCATATTATTAAAGCTGCCTATTGGAACCAAAAAACAAAAATTAAAATCGACAACGATGAAACAAACTCGGTGGAAATAAAGCGAGGAGTCAGATAGGGATGCGTTCTTTCTCCCATCCTGTATAATCTTTACCCAGAAGAAATGATTCAAGAAGTCATGGAAGAAAGGAAAGAAAGTTTAAAGATAAATGGAACTATTATAAATAACTTGAGATATGCTGATGATATGGTAATAATGGCTACCTCAAATAAAGATTTGCAGGTGCTCATCAATGAAATTGATACAACAAGCGAAAAAATGGAACTCACCATTAATGTGTAGAAAACGAAAACCATTCGTCTTAGCAGGAAAAGCTTCAACATCACTGCCCATTGTAAAAGCATGGCCATAGAACAAGTTAATACTTTTTTTTTGCTATTTAGGATAATATTTTTACCACGGTAATGACCAAACAAAAGAAATAAGGTGCCGAATTGGCCTTCCAAAAACGAAATTCAATGAATTACAAAAAATTGTGTACGAGAGAAAATTAAATTTACATCTCAGAATTTTAATTTTAAAACTTTATATTTGGCCTATACTATTTTATGGTTGCGAGACCTGGACATTAAAAAAAAAGACGCCAAAAAAAGGGTTGGAACCACTGTTATAGAGTATGCTTCTCAAAGTTATGATTAAAAAATGTGCACACCGGTTATGATATAAATAATATTTCGAAGTTTACTGTACAGTGTGTTCAAAAGTCATTTATTCATAATGCAAAATCAAGTGCCAAAAAGTATGAAAAGTCTTTTTTATACGTATGCAACAATTTGCGCAGAATAGATTAAAGTTAACGTTATCAAACGTAGTTTGGAATGTTAATGAGAAACGCATGGACAAACCTTTATATGGTATTTTTAAAAAAATGGGAGGGGGGAAGAAGTTTTGATGGAAAAAAAAACATTCATGATGAATTTTATTTTGCAGTTAATAATATTATTCAGTTGGCTGTACGAATTATCCTCTTTCTAAACTCTTCGGCCTTGAATTTCCTATTAACTTTAAAGGTAGAAGAGTTAGCTTAACGTTTTCTCAAATTATCCTTTAAGTTATCATGACAGTTATCATGGCAGTTATCCTTAGAATCAATATATTATATACTAATTCATTTATATATACACATTTGAAGGTAAAGCTATTTGCCGGGGGGAGGATTGAGTTGCTTTCCTAACTCCCCCTTCGGAACGTATTAGAATAACCTTTTTTATAATCCCATGCATTGTATTCTGAAAGTTCGCAGAAACATTACAAGAATTTTTAGAATTGTTCTGACATTTTAAAGAACTGTTGTTAAAAAAAAAAAGTGAAATTTATTTAGATTACATATTTCTGAAAACAATTTTCTTCTGAGCATTTTAATTTTTAAAATTAATTTCTTCAGAAGTCGCCGTTGAAATTAGTTATTTTAGTATTTAAATGTGAGAACGTACATCAAAATAACAAATCTCTATAAATAGAGGTTATGGATTACAGTGGCACCTTGAGATACGAGTGCTTTGACAGTTTTTTTAGATACAAGCCGTCACTAGGTCGATTTTTTGCCTCCAGTTACGAACCAGAATTTTAGATACAAGCCTACTTCGGTGACGTCACAACCACCACTCCGCTCAGATTCCCTAGTCTTGCAGCAACACAATGAGGTTCTGCAGGAGATTGGTACAATCGCAGAGGCGGACGTGGTTATCTCTTGAAGTGGAATAAAGGGAGTCTTAGTAATGTGGAAAAAAGTTTCGGACTTTATTGAAAAGAAACACCCTAAAAAAGTTGCAACTAGTCATGCAGCTGCACTATTTAATGACACTTCTCGAACTCATTTCAGAAACATTTTAAAAGGAAGGAAGAAACAAAACTCCTTGGACAGGTTTCTACTGAGACGCTTTGTGGGTGGAAATGGCCAAAGTGTGGCAGAAAAGAAAATACCTAGTGAAGAAGGAAATTAAGTTATGCAAAGTGAAAAATTAATATTAATTTTCACGTAGCACATGCTCATCTTCTCCAACAACGTCTGTTTATTTCCTTATATCCCTTTCTAGATGTACGTATGGTATTTGGTTCTAGTTTGTGTACAGTATTTGTTCATTATAAATAGTATGTACATCATCATAAAAAAAAATAAATAAATTGTAGTACGAATTAATCTAATTTCAATGGGGAAAATTGATTTGAGGTACGAGCAATTTGACTTACGAACTCGGTCATGGAATGGATTAAACTCGTATCCATGGAGCCGGGGGCTCGGGTGAAGTCTAGGGGCCCGCGCTGGCAAAGACCTTTGCTGGCAGGAAGGGTCAGGGCCGTTCGAAGTGAGCCTGGGGGGCCGCGATGGCTCTCGGCGCCCCTGTTCGTATCTCAAGGTACTACTGTACAGAGGAAATGGTGGAATAAATACACATGGAAGTTAAATGTTGACAAGAATTTCTGTGAATTAGTTTTTTCTTAAGTTATCTGCATGATTTGTCTCCAAAAAAAGACCAAATTTGTTTTACTTCGTATTTTTGTTGTAAAAAAGATCGACTTTTTATTATTTCACTATCATCTTCAATAAGTGTTCAGAAAAGTGAGTGATAAACTAAGCTATTTAAAAAGTGTTTTAGGCCATTTCAGTTTGAAGCCAGAACAATAATAATAATCGCAGGTTTTGTGACGCTTTTTCAAGGGGTTAATTTTATGTTAAAATTGATGTAGTCAGGTTTAACTGGTTTGGAAATCCTTCGGTAAAACGTAGAAAAATAATATAAAATATCCAAGAAAAAAAAAAGCGCTGGGGCTTTTTTTAAGATAGCGTCGTTGGGTAATGTCTAAAATTAACTTTAAAATCCTTTTCCATTTAAAGGCAAACGATATTGGGAAATTTAGAAACTGCGTATTGGCAACAAAGTGATCGTCTGCCGCACTTCACATTTGCCTTAGTAATTACGATATACATGTAGACGAAGTATTTTGAGCGTTCCGATTATATAAGAATATACTGCATAGTTTTTACATTCTATTTGTACGATGTTCCGTGATTTTTGCTTAGATAGTAGTGGTTGGTACTCTAATACATGTCAAGTAAAAAATTTCTATAAATGCTACGCACATTTTCAGCTAACTTCCATAATTTGTGATGTTTTTATTTGAATTTCAATAGTCTCCTGGATTTTAGTTGCGAATCTCCTAATATATGAAGTGTTGCCAGATAGAGTTCTCGTAACTCTATCGATGTGGTGGCTTTCTTGCAATAAATATGTTAAACTACTGTCGAATTCTAATTATCCTGACTAATTAGGGCCGTATAAGTAGATATAATGATGCTATAAAAACATGTGCGCCCGTGTGAGTACTCTAGGTGGGGGCTGAGAAAAATTACCACCTTCTCGAGATTGTCAAACATTTTAGTGAATGTATAAGATACTAAAATGCTACAAAAATAATTGATACTGCTTGACAATTAGTAATGAGCTAAAAAGTACCTTATTTTAAAATGTGACTGTAAAACTTTTGAAAGTAAATGCGTAGCAGGTTCGGGCGAATCAAATTTTTAAACGGCTAGGGGGGGGCTTAAGCCCCCTTCCCCCCACATGGGCGCTCATGTTGTGAAGGGCCAGTATGCGGTCACTCAACTTCCTAGACTATGGTTGTCCAGCCTTTTTGGGCACTGGGCCACTTGAAAAATTTTCGCGGGCCAACGGTTTTGTAAAAAAAAACGAACTTACTAAAAGCCTGTCTTCAGAGTTTCTTCCGTTTATTTGTTTGTTTACTTGCGAAAGGGATTACCTGTACTGTCTCGGCGATTTTTCCGTATTTCTGAAAAAAAAAATCTGAAGTTTTTGTTTCTGAATTTTGTTTTTTGTTCCAAACAGTTGTCTGCAGGCCAGATTGTGGCCTGCGGGCAGTGCGTTGGACAACCTTGTTCTAGACGAAGTATCGAGTAAATTACATGAGCCAGATAACGGAAGTCGGATAATTTGAATTCCACTGTTTTTCAATTCTTAGCTTTAAACCACGTGACCATTCTTTTTATGGAAAAGTACCCGAACGTTTTTTGCGTGGTTATGAACTTGTGATTTATGTCTAGAACTATGCACGCGATTTCCACCAAGAAAACGCAGACGTGTTTTTCTGTAATGCACTGCAAAAAATGTGACGTCATTTGTGTCGTTCAACAAGACATAAAATTGTAAAGATTTTGTTTCAAAGTGTGGCAACACAATGGACCTTTCTCCCTACCATGAACTTGTACAGAGTTAAATTATTAAAATTATACTTTATTCCGTTTTACAAACGTGTTTCTCAATTCTTTGTAGTATTGTTTACTTTCTTAACCCGCGAGCAGGCGCGCGGGGTGTTTCACATCCCACAACTTACAATTTGTTAAAAGAACAGTCCACCCTTGCTTCTGAAACTGGCCAAACTCTTTCCTGTTGCCTTCAAAGTCACAATCTTTGGGGTAGGGTGACAAAGAGAAAATTCCACTTATTGTTCCCTGTAAAATTGGACGTTTTTAATGAAATAATGCTATATAATCAGATGGGGTGCAAAGCACCTCGCGCTCTTTCCCGTGTTCCTTTAATCGGCGCGCCTGCTCGCGGGTTAACGCGAAAATTTCATACTGGACTTCGTTTACGTAAAAATGTCAGTCGAACTCTTCTTGTCAATGGTGGTCTTGTGGAAAAAGCTTCATTCACCATTATGAACACCGGAGTTAAGCACCACTAAATGCGGTCATAGCTAGATAGGATAACTTCTGTGGAGCAAACCATGCATTCTGAGTAAATATAGCATACCCTTCCATTTGAAATTTTTTAACGCCGATTTGTTGGCGCTTAATTTTTGAGGGCGCCAATGAGTTTTATATTACAAAATGAAATATACTAAATTTAAAAACGAACGCCGTTTGTTTAGTTTTAATATCTCAAGGCCTTCAAAAGTCAGGGGTGGGGGGGCAAGACTTGTAACGCACGGTATATTTATTTTACATACATACACAGAGACACACGCATATATATATACATACACTGAAGTGCCAGAAAAACTGGTACAGGCGTGCGTATGCAAATAACGGAGCTTTGCAACCAATCAGCGTAACGCGATGCTGTCGGCAGCGCCTATATAAGACAAGAGATGTCTGGCAAAGCTGTTAGATCGGTTCTTGCCGCTACAATGGCAGGTTATCAAGATTTAAGTGATTTTGAACGTGGCGTTATAGTCGGCACAAGAGAGATGGGACATAGCATCTCCGAGATAGCGACAAAATTTGGATTTTCGCGTACGACCATTTCACGGGTATACCGTGAATATCAGGAATCCGGTAAAACATCAAATCTCCGACAGCGGTGCGGCCGGAAAAAGACCTTGAAAGAACGGGACATTCGACGACTGACGAGAATCGTTAAACGAGATAGACGTGCAACACTTCCTCAAATTGCCGCGGATTTCAATGCTGGGGCATCAACAAGTGTCAGCGTGCGAACTGTTCAACGAACCATCATTGATATGGGCTTTCAGAGCTGAAGACCACTCGTGTACCATTGTTGACTGCACGGCACAAAGCTTTACGCCTCGTCTGGGCATGCCAACACCGCCATTGGACTGTTGATGACTGGAAACACGTTGCCTGGTCTGACGAGTCTCGTTTCCAATTGCATCAGGCGGATGGACGTGTACGGGTATGGAGACAACCTCATGAATCCATGGACCCTACATGTCAACAGGGGACTGTTCAAGCTGGTGGAGCTTCTGTGATGGTATGGGGCGTGTGCAGTTGGCGTGATATGGGACCCCTGATACGTCTAGAGACAACTCTGACAGGTGACAGGTACGTAAGCATCATGTCCGATCACCTACACCCATTCATGTCCATTGTGCATTCCGACGGACTTGGACAATTTCAGCATGATAATGCGACACCCCACACATCGAGAGTTGCTACCGAGTGGCTCCAGGAACACTCTTCTGACTTTAGACACTTCCATTGGCCACCTAAATCGCCAGACATGAACATTATCGAGCATATCTGGGATGCCTTGCAACGTGCTGTTCAGAAGAGATCTCCACCACCTTGCACTCCTATGGATTTGTGGACTGCCCTGCAGGATTCCTGGTGTGAATTGTCTCCAGGATACCTTCAGACATTAGTCGAGTCCATGCCACGTCGTGTTGCGGCACTTCTGCGTGCGTGGACGAGGAGGCTACACGATATTAGGTAGGTGTACCAATTTTTCTGGCACTTCAGTGTATAATCTATTCTATGTATATTTATTTTTATATATAATTTTTATGCCCCGTGAGGTTCTAAGCCCCTAGACCCTAACCTTCCCCTTGTGGCGGGATTGAATACATAACGTAACAGATCCCGGTGCCGCAACTTAAATTGATGAGGTTTTACTGTATTAGAGATCTGCAGGTGCCTAATTTTTTCAGGCCCGGCCAAGTCCGTTGACTGTCAGACCTAAGCTCGGCCGTGAGAGCTTTACTAAAGTTAGGCCTGGGCCCGGCTGGCGACAGTTTTACGAAAGCTAGGCCTGTTCCGTCCCGCTCAAAATTGTGGACTTCTATAACGTACCTCAAACTGAAGGTAGTAGTTTAGAAAATTTAAAAACCGCATATTAGTGGTAAAGTTGTAAATTTTCACATGCACCAGATATGTAATAATAATAATTAAAAAACAACAAAACATGCGGCATTTGTTCAAGTCGTGAAGAAATTTTTAAACGCTTCTGCGGGGTCTTTACGACCCTCTTATTTATATGTTTGTGTTTTACGGCTCAAAGACTACAGTGGTCATGCTGCGCCGGGATCTACTGTTTTCCGAGGAATCCAAACCTCTGGACCTACAATTTTCCGAGGAATACGAACCGCTTGGACCTACAGTTTTCCGAGGAATCCGAACCTCTTAAGGCCTAGGGAACCAAACCCCGGACTACAGTGAGCAGTGCGATCTTTATGAGATCTCTGAGTAAGCGTTCTTTGCACTGCTGGGAGTCGAACCCGGATTAGCCGCGCACTAGGAGAACGCGTTACCACACTGCGCCACCGCAGGGATTTTTTACGCTTTATATAAGGATGAAAATTATTTTGCATTCGTTTTTCCAATTTATCAGTCAATAAAAAAGTGACTATTTTGAACAATAACACTTAAATGATATAATTATGGTAAATTAATCTCCTAATTACATTTATTTAAATGGGACCCTTCAATAAGCCTTTTTGAAGAATAAAATCTGAAATAAAAAAAAACTTAAAATTCATTTAAAAGGCCAAAATCTTTTTATAACTTTTAAAAATATTTCGGCCCATTACGGCCCGTTGAATGAATATACCAATTAATTTTCAGAAAACAGGACCATCTCAGCCTGCACTTGAAATGGAACGTGGCCCGCGCAGGTCTCTAACTTTATGCAACAAGGAATAGTAGTAATGTTATAAACAGTATTTCTTACCATTGCGCTGAAAAATATCAGTATATTCTTTTTCCACGCTTTCTTCTTTACTCATTCTAAATTCTACATGCCAATCGAAACACATAGAAACAGTATGTAAAAAAATGGGTGGAGGAGCAGGAACTATATCCAGACTCATGGACAAAATACCAGTGGATATCTCAATAAACCTTTATTATGCATTAGTAAACAGTCATTAAATATATGTAAATTGTGTTTGGGGAAATATGGGAACTAGTAAAAATAAGATAGTACAGTCAATTATGGATAGAGCACTTACAATTACAACAAATATATCAAATCAGCAAAGAGAAGAAATAAAAAATATAGAACACTTAATGCTGTTGAAATGCATGAATTAAATATTTTGAAAATAATACATGAACGAAAGCAAATGGGTAAACATACTAATACAATAATTTGAAAAGAAAGAGTAAATGTTAAAACTATAAGACCAATGGGGAAATATGAACCTATTAAAATAAGGACTAGAATGGAAGAAAAAAACATAAATTTTTATGGTATTAAATACTGGAACCGGCGGCCGGAGTCATTGCAAAATTGCAGAAATATTTTTAGATTTAAATCTCTTGTAAAAACACGTATTTTAACTAGCACAAATTAACTACAGGTATAACCTTGGGCATGTTTCTATGCATTTCCCACCACGCCATGCATGTCTTCAATAGGTCAACCCTTTATAAATGATGGATGGAATCCATTGAGAGAGAGATTGTATGAGCATGGAAATATTATTATAAATTTTGTCTTTACTATACGAAGCATAAAATATATAAAGGCAGAAAGTGTCACTCTCGGCTCTAAAATATGGTTTTGACCGATAGCCACTGACTGATCAGGCAATACACCCATACGTATGGCTTTCGAACCGGCCAGAGAATGTTCAATTCCCTACTTTTGCATTTCCCCAACAGCACCTTTCTTCTCACGAATGGTCGTAAAACATTCGCCTTCTGCTTCCAATTGTACACAGAATATCATCAGCTTCCATTATCAAAACATCAGGGATACCGTCTACAGCCTGGACAAAGATTACCAAAGCGCTTTGGGACATGAGGGGGAGATAGAAGAGAAAGTAATTTTTTTTTTTTTTTTTTGCAAATCAAGAATGGCAGACCGTTTACTTTCCAAATTAGTAATGTTCACATGATGTATGAATACAGATGGTGGGGCCACCGCCCCACCTCCCTCCGGTCTACTCAAAATGTAAACATTCGAGAAAAATCTAGATGTTTTTGTTCTTTTCATAAAATGTGTAGCTATTTGAGAACGTGGTTTTTTTTTACACTTTTCTGGCATGACTTTAGAATAAACTTCATCTTTGTTTGCGTATGTATGTAGCAGTTATATAAAAACTTCCAGCTAAGAAACGCTGACGGACTTCCTTGTAATATGTTGTTGCAATGGAAGTTTCTAGCCCCACAAAATATGGGGAGGGGGTAGGACTTGGGTCATGCGCAGATCCAGGCGATGGGACGTGGACACTGCCATCACCATCACACCCCCTTTCTGTCGAAAATATAAACATATATGTCAAACCAAACTTGCGCTCTTTAAATCATATCGGATCGGCTCTCTTTATGCCAAATTTTACAGCCCCTCTATATTAAACCGGATCGGCCCTCTTTATGATAAATTGAGGCGATCGCCTAATCGCCAGTCCGCCCCTGTCTACAACAATATTATACGGACCGAGAAAAATTATCATTGTAGAGGGAGTTATTGTTATAGGGAGGGTTCATTATACAGTAAAACCTCTCTACAACACTATTATACGGACCTAGAAAAATTATCGTTGTTGGGAGGTTTTACCGTATATCAGTGGCAGCCCGTGGCGAGATTTACGTGAAGCCAATTCACCAAAACACATTAATTTACGGTCTATACTCGCCAAAAAAGACAGTTTTTACCTCATTGAGAACTTCGATAATGATCAAGATATAGTACAAGAGTGCCGCCTTAAATATTAATATTTTAAAATTGACAGTGATTGATTGAAAATATCGATTTATAAATTAAGAACAGTCAATGGTCAGATATACAAAAGTATGATTCTTGATAAATGGTTATATCGAATAATGGCTATAGTGAAGAGAAGTTCTGGTCACTGCAACTAAGAATGGTCAGTTTCAGTGTGAACATCATTCATATAACTTACAGGAACTACAGTCGTCATGACTAAGTTATATTAATTATAGTTGTAGCAAAAGTTATATCAATAGGCAGTTCTCACAAGCCGTACCTTATCCATAAGCATGCATACAGTACTTGATGTTTTATGTGTGTGAAAAGAGGATACTTTTAAATATGTTGAATTTGGAGTTTCGATATGAGTATACATTTCAAATATGTAGTAACCTTTATTTTTTTAAATAAGTAAGTATTGACCAAATAGCTAGAACTTTGACAGTCTCCACATGTAAATCATTTTCAAATAGGCATGTGCAGTTACTTTATATTAATTAATGAATCGAAACTGGTTGCACTTAATATTACAGCCTAACTTACCGTTGACAACACAGGCCACCTCAAGTAGAATCTGATAGTTCCTACAAGTAATAATTTTAAAATAGGTAGAAAATCCGATAGTTTTTATAAGTAGTATTTTTCAAATAGTTAGAATCTGATAGTTCTTACAAGCAGTATTTTACAAACAGCTAGAATCTGATACCTCCTACTCGCAGTATTTTTCAAACAGCTAGAATCTGATAGTTCTTACAAGCAGTATTTTACAAACAGCTAGAATCTGATACCTCCTACAAGCAGTACTTTTCAAATAGGCATAGTCTGCTAGTTTTACAAGCAGTGTTTTTCAAACAGCTAGAATCTGATAGTCCTAACAAGCAGTATTTTAAAAACAGCTGTAGAGAAAGAGGTAGTTGTCAGAAGGTTGATTATTTGGATGGATACTACTACTACTACGAGAGGTTTAGGATTTCTTATTTCGCTATCGATATTAAATAAATCATTCGAATGCCTTGGTAATTAAGAGTTTCCTTCTCTCAGCACTTTATTGAAAGATAATTTAAACTTAAAAGGGAAATCAAAACTACAAAACATTTTTTTTTTTTATATTCGAACATGAAACTTATATCATTTCGCTTCTTGTGATCAGAAATTGTATTTTTACGTCTGCTCGCTGTCCTGGCAACTCGTAATACTTATCTGCTACGAACCTGATAGCTCCTACAAGCAATACTTTTCAAATAGGCATAATCTGATAGTTTTAAAAGTGGTATTTTCTAAACAGCTAGAATCTGATAGGTTTTACAAGTGGTATTTTTCAAATAGCTAGAATTCCTACAATACTCCTACAACTAGTAATTTCTAAATAGAAAGAATCTGATACTTTTTACAAGTGGTATCTTCTAAAGAGCTAGAATCCGATAAGTTTTACAAGTGGCATTTTTCAAATTCCTAGAATCTGATAGTTCTTATTACAAGCAGTAATTCCCAAATAGCCAGAATTTGCCAGATTACACACGCGATAATTTTCAAATACACAGCAAATTAGAGATGTTTTAATTAAGCCTTTTAACAATACAACATTGAATGATGAAAGAAAATTATAGTCTTATTTTACAAAATTATTTATTTAAACCTATAACGAAAAAATAAATATACATCGTTTTGTTACATATCAAATACAACAGTGATATAACTTTATTTATAAATTCTATAATTAAAAATAATATCTATAAAGAAAAAGTCACATCTCATCTTGACCTTTCTTGAAGAGAGGTCATGACCCTATCGTAAGAACTCTGCGGTAATATTCGAAGGTCACGGACCTGGCGAAAATGCCATTTTGCATAGTTTGTAAATTACAAAATGTCAGTGCATATTCTTGAGTAAGTACTTAAATATTCTATTTATACGATTAAAACAATTTACAAAAATACATCTCTTGTCGTCTTCTCTGAGAAAGTTTTAAAATATGATAACGAGCTTGGTAACTTCTCAAAAATACACAAGCACATATATTTATCACATGTCCGAGTTCTCATTCGCATAAAAAAAAAAATTCTGGACTTCTACGGCAAAATTCTCTGACCAACTATGAAATCTGATTGCAAACACTGATTGTGGGAAAAATGGCTTGACAGTCAAAGGAGATTTTGCTATTCGAAACGGAAGTCAAGAAGATTTTCTCAACTTCTCTGGGTTTGACCAAAGGATCATGTTTTTCTCCGACTTTTCGGGACAATTCCAGGCGTGTGAGAACTTGACATGTGTGAACTGGTGCTCAAAACGAAGGAATGATCCATGGCATCCTTTAATTTTAGCAGCAGTACATTTATCATAAACATGGCTTTGCACTGTAAGGTCATACAGTAACTGGCAACTGGCAAAACAATACAGTGGTGCAATGCTGTAATTGGCAAACGCCGCACCAATGCACTGTGGCAAGAGGTGAATATATAGTAGTAGCTGGCTAATGAATATATGTTCGCCTGCCTACTACATACTAATAGAACCAGCGAACATTGCACCAGTGTACTAGTACAGACAAACATATACTGGCGCAACTGGCAAACACTGCAGAGTTAAGAACACATGCAGGTTCTTTAAGACAGAGATCAAAAATACTTTCAAATATTCTTTTGAAGTACTAAACAAATTGATGGATTTCTTAAAAAAAAAAAAAAAAAAGCAACACAAACTCGCAAAAATCTTTAAGTACAAATAAAAATAAAATTTTATAAAAAAAAATTTAATAAAGCAGCACCAGCAACTACTCAAGGCCAAACGACCTTCGATGTGCAAGTATTGTATAAAAATAGACTATGTGATCAAAGCGTTGATTGCGAAAATAGAAACCAGCATCTCCAAAGGCACACACTGGCATTGTGCAACTACAGAATGATTAAATATTAACACGAATTTTGCACACCACCACCACCATTAGTGGATTAACCAGAGCAATACGCTTTCTTGAAACACTCGGCTGCAGTAACGGAGATCGAGATCAGGCCAGAAATTCGAGTAGAGCTTAGAAGCATGTGTTCCAAAGATGTCTAGGACGTGGCGATTGATAGCTTGGATTCTAGTAACAAAATTAATTATCTTACTGTCATGAATTAATTAAAAGCAAAACACACTACATTATTATTACGCATGATTACACGAATAACAAAAGGCACAACTACAGTAGAATTCAGTAGCATATGCAGAAATTCTGAAGGCAGGGTTACAGTACTGTTCAACAAAAGTGCATCACCTTTGAAATTTTGTTATTTTGAAGGGAAAAAAACTGTACAGTAATAATCTAGTCAGATTGCATCAGACAAGTTCTATATGTATGCGCAATGCAAAGTAATATTGCATCCTCTGCCTTTGTATGGCTTATAAACCAGCATCGCAAAGCTGACCTTTAATATTATACATTGAGCGAATAGATTCCAATATGACAGTAAACATACTCATCTGGAACATTTGGTAGATAGAATGCAGTGATACCTCGAGATACGAGTTTAATTCGTTCCATAACCTTGCTCGTATGTCAATTTGCTCGTATCTCAAAGCAATTTTCCCCATTGAAATTAATTGAAATGCCATTAATCCGTTCCAGCCCCAAAAATGCTACCCCCAATTGTTTTTGTTACGTGTTTTTGAATAAGAAAAATGTATTTATAAATGACAAATATAGTATAAAAATATAATAAAAGAGAATGTAAAGCAAAACAAAATGGTTTTATAAAGTGTACATCCCATATTTGTATTTTGGTCACTTAAATGCAACTTACACACAACTTAAATGCTACTGTATGCTTAATTTTAGTCACTGCTTTTCTCTTCACTGGTCTTTGCCTTTTTCGCCGGATTAAAAAAAAAATTGTCCAAGGAGGTTTGTTTCTTCCTCCCTTTCAGAATGCTGCGGAAATGAGTTAGGCAAGTGTCATTAAATAGCTCCGATGCACGACCCGTTGCAACTTTTTCGGGGTGTTTCTTTTCCACGAACTGTGAAACTCTCTCCCACATTCCCAAGATCTCTTTTATCTCACTTGTAGAAATAACCTCCTCCACCTCTGGCTCTTCCTCAAAACCAATTTCTTGCAGAACCCCGAATGCTGCTGCGACTGTAACTCTTGTAATTCCTCGGTCGTCAGTTCCTGAGAGTGCTCCCCGACGAGCTCGTTCACGTCTCTCTCATCCATCACCAGACCCATGGATTTTCCCAAAGACACAATCTCCTCCTCCACTGGCACTTCGGGTTCGAATCCTTCGAAGGTCCTTTCAGCTACAGACTCAGGCCACAGCTTCTTCCATTCAGAGTTAAGGTCCTTGTTGTAACACTCAGCCAGGCCTGATCAATAATTCTGAGGCATATCACGATGTTAAAGTGGTCCTTCCAGTACTCTCGAAGGGTGAGGTTTGTGTTCTCTGTCACCTCAAAGCAGCGCCGGAACAGGTGCTTAGTGTACATCTTTTTAAAATTAGAAATCACCTGCTGATCCATGGGCTGCAGGATAGGAGTGGTGTTAGGTGGTAGATAGAGAACCTTTATAAACTTGAACTCTTCGAGGATGTCATCTTCGAGGTTCGGTGAGTGAGCAGGAGCATTGTCGAGGACGAGAAGGGCTTGCATGGGTAGGTTGTTTTCCTGTAGATATTTCTTAACAGAAGGGCCAAAAACCAGGTTTACCCACTGCTCAAAGAACTTCCTAGTGACCCATGCCTTCGGGTTTGCCCTCCACATAACTTGCAGTTTTTCTTTTAAAATCTTATGTGACTTAAAGGCTCTGGGGTTTTCCGAATGGTATACAAGCAGAGGCTTTATCTTGCAGTCGCCACTCGCCTTGGCACACAGTGCGAGAGTTAGTCTATCCTTCATGGGTTTGTGGCCTGGCATTATCTTCTCCTCTACCGTTATGTAAGTCCTATTCGGCATCTTCTTCCAGAAAAGCCCTGTTTCGTCACAGTTGAAGACTTGCTGGGGGATGTATCCATTGGCTTCTATCAGTTCGGAAAAAGTTTTGAGATAATCCTCAGCTGCCTTCACATCCGAACTTGCTGCCTCACCATGCCTGACAACAGAGTGCATGCCGGTCCTTTTCCTAAAGTTGTCAAACCAGCCTCGACTGGCTTTAAACGAGTCTTCCGATGCCTCGTCCGTGGAAGTGCGCGGGGTCTGATTCAGCAAATCACCGTAAATCGCACGTGCCTTCTCGCATATGATGCCCTGTGTTAAGGTATCGCCTTTAAGCTGCTTCTCCGTCACCCAAACCATCAGCAGTTTCTCCATCTTTTCATGGAGAGAGCTCCGGGGCTTAGAAATTATTGCAACGCCCTTAGCTGGCGTTATACCCTTTATCGACTCCTTCTGTTTAAGCACAGTGCATATCGTTGAAGTACTACGCCCGTACTGCCTCGCCAAGTCAGCTACTCGCACACCTTGCTCATTTTTTTCTATGATTTCACGCTTTAATTCAATAGACATCATCTTCTTCTGAGCACTGACCTTTCCACTCACTTTCTTCGGACCCATGGTTATAAAAAGAAATGTGATAAAGTATGTAAATGCACAAAAAGCGCAAAGCCCTAGAAAAACTTAGCAAAGATGCTTCGACAGCGAGGTAAACAAGCACACTGGGGGAATACGTGGGATAATGCACGAGGCACAGTAAACTGGGGGGCCGTGTGCAGCATCGCAGCTGGCCGTTCCTCATATCTCAAATGTCGCTCGTATTTCAAAACAAAAACTTATTTCATTTCGACAACTCATTATCTCAAATACCTCGTGTATGTTGAGGCGCTCATATCTCAAATACCTCGTATGTTAGGGCGCTCATATCTCAAATAACTTCGTATGTTGGGCACTTTCGTATCTCGAGGTACCACTGTACTTGAATAGCCCCAATTGGGCGAACTGCTTCCTCTGCAGTTAATAAAGGTCCTGCTGAAGCTGGATCCTCATTTTCTTCTTCTCCATTCTCCTCATCTTACACCTTTTCATTCATTATTTCTGCAAGGATATCCTCCTCATTTATAACTGCAACAACTAAAAGTTCACTACGTTTACGTACTCCTAAACAGAGACAGAAGACCTTTTTCAGGACATACTTTCGTACCAGAGCATAGTTTCTTTGAGGCTTGAAACAAACACCTCTTGCTCAGATGAATCACAGTTTTTGTCTGCTTCTCTAAAAGGAGAACCCGTTTTCTTCCAACAATTACAAATTATAGTCGCCTTCACTTCTCTACAGCTTCCAGCAATAAGTTCACATGTTTTCTTTACGTTGATGTTAAAAGGTTAAGGATTCTGCTGGATCGATGTTAACACATAGTTAACCAGCAATTTTACACAGAGACTATCTCATGTCACTGGCTATTATTTCGTAATTGAATGTGGAAGTAAAACAATCTAAATGAACTTCAATAAACTTTATTTATACATACTGAATTAAGATGAAACTTTGAACATATCTTTTATGTAACTTTTAGTATTTTTTTAGTATGATAAACTGTATAGGAATCACCTACGTGTAACGGTACAAAGATTTTGCAAGTATATCTAGTTTCGCTGCACTTTCCTTTTAAAGAGCATATTCTACACATTCTAGTTGTTTTTGTTTTTTTTATGCCAGTGACATTTTTTCTAAAACAGGGTCTTTTAGTTGTCCTGTAAGGTGAATTATTGTAAGAAGCCCTTTTAGAAGTACGAGAAGAAGTGCAAGATGCTGTGTACATTCATTGGAATCTACAGTTATCCATTCCCTAGCTACTTTTAGTAGAAATTTTTTGTATCTTAGTTTATTTTATGACTTGTAGTTACAGAAAATTTTGAATGCATTGAACAAACCACAATTGATCAGAAAGAATGCCACTTTTTTAGACCACTTTACACTTTTTCGAAAGATACTGCTATTTGCCAAGTACTGGTCTGCACGATCGACTCCTTTCATGTGTTTGTTGTATTGCATTATGCATGTAGATTTAACTATATCATTTGTAGAATTTCTCTTTCGTTTTCTAGTTGATTTCATAGACAAATCATGAATAGTTGATATCATCCTCACTAACCTTTTATCTTTGCTTGTGATACGAAAAATGAAGAAGTCCTTTCCGTACAAAAGTCATTTCCCCTCTCTGAAGACTCTTTAACTTTTCTATTAGTACCTTTGGTAAGCCATGGTTCCCCTGTATGGTGCCACAAACATGAACTTGTACAAACACATGCAACTTTTACGCAAGTGCAAACATGAGTTAACTTGTGACCAGTCAACAATGTTTGAGCATGAAAACATGAGATAACTCGTGACTGGTCAACAGTGTGTTGAAAATGATAAATATTGAAGGACCTACTTTAAATAAGTTTGAATTTGAAAGTGCCTACCAACTATGGTGTGTAGCAATGCCCAGAAGAATTGTACAATAATATTGTCAATTATATAATTTCATAAAAACTAAAGAGTTTTATTTGTAGCCCGAAATTTTAAATATGCTATTTTGTTTAGCGTTCGCCTAAGGGACAAAATTTTCAAAAATATCGGAAGTATTTAAATTAGAAAAAAAAAAGCTAAAGGAATTTAAAAAATGATAAAATTTTTTACATTTTCGTTAAAATGGTAAAAGAAATAAAAATCTAGTTTAAACCCTGCTCGTGACTTATATGGGGTGCCAGTTCAGCT
>QLNU02014176.1:173687856-173700443 GCA_006491805.2 Dysdera silvatica | reverse complement strand
ATTTGCACAAATCAATTTTTTAAATGGCTAGGGAGGGCTCGAGCTCTCCCCCCCCATATGGGTGCCCATGATGGGAAATAGACAGCGTCATGTTCTAACATCACTAATAAAAAATGATAAATTTCTGAAATTATACTATGAATTATTTAATTTGCAATATTTTATCTTTGGAGTAACACTTGATTTTGTTTGTTTTTGTAGATTAGCCTATTTGTTAATTTTTTATAGATTATTCTTGCACTTTTATGTATTATTTTTTACTGTTTTTAAATTATTCTCAAATTCCTGTGGACTATTCTCAAATTCCTGTGGATTATCCTCAAGTTATTGTGGACTATCCTCAAGTTATTGTGGACTATCCTCAAGTTATTGTGGATTATCCTCAAGTTATTGTGGATTATCCTCAAGTTATTGTGGATTATCCTCAAGTTATTGTGGATTATCCTCAAGTTATTGTGGATTATCCTCAAGTTATTGTGGATTATCCTCAAGATATTGTGGATTATTTCAGATTCCTTTGGATTATTCTCAAATTCCTGTGAATTATTCTCAAATTCCTGTGAATTATTCTCAAATTCCTGTGAATTATTCTCGAATGCCTGTAGATTATTCTCAAGTGCTTGTAGATAGTTCTTAAACTCCTATATGTTATTCTTGAATGCCTGTAGATTATTGTCCGAATGCCTGTGGACTATTTTCGAACAACTGTCAATTTTTTTTTTTTCAACTTTATACTCCATTATCCATTTACACATTTTTTTTTTTAATTTTAGATTTCACAAGCCTTGCAAAGAAAGTATTCATTGAAAGAATTCCGGAATACCATACACAGTATTTACACATCATCCTGTTTCCTGGCATTCAATGGATTTGCGTTCATTTTTATTTTTTGTCTTCTAAGGTAAGAGGTGTTTTTTTTTCTGTCATTCATTTTGTTGTCAAAATTATTTTTTTATCATCCGTTCTATTGAAATTTTTATAATAAATCATTTCCTTCATAATAAATTGACTGTTTTGTAATAAGTGATAGAATTTTTGTAAGAAAATGTAGAACTTTTTATGTGATGAAAGGTTGAATTTTTATATTAAAGATATTGAATTCTTTATTTCATAGAAAAAGTATGGGGAAGTTCTATTACTTACATTGTTCCTACTTTCCTGCCTTCATGGCTAGTTTTCTGGCTATTCTCATAGAAAGGAAAAGCAGGTTTGTTTAATACTTTTTTTTCCCCTACCACCCTATTAAAAACATTAGAATTCCAGTTATCCAGGCGTTATTTATCTGGATCGCCATCCTCCTTTTAGAAAGGTAATCTGACTTTGTGCTGAGCAAGGCAATCACCTTGTAATATTCTTGCTTACAATTCTCCAAACTCGATCTTCTGGCCTTGATCCCATTTAGTTAGGATCAGGAGTGGGTCGAGGTTGATTTTGAACCTGGGTGCCCTGCCCCCACTTCCGGCGAAAACAGAAGGTTTTCACAGATGCGCAGATATCCATAGGCTGTATAAAAGTCTCTGAAAGAATTTCTGTAAAGATGTCTCTAAAAATTTCTCTAAACTTGTCTCTTCTTAGAGAGATTTTCTACTGTTGGGTCAATTAAAAAAATGAATTTGACTTAAGTTTGGCACCCTTACAGAAACGGGACCCCGTGTGGCTGCCCAGGTCGCCCGTCCCTTAAGCCGCACATGGTCAGGATAATAGGAATTCTACTGTATAGGCCTATGTTATGTTATGTCATGGTACAGCGATAATGCTTCCACCACCTACCATGTGGTTATCCCGACTTTGATTCCTAACTGCTCCAAAAAAGAACGCTTACGGACTAACTGTTAAACGTAGTCTAGAGGTTGGTTCTCTAGGGCCTTAAGAGGTTCAGATTCCTCAGAAAACTGTAGGTCCCGCCCCAGCATGACCCTTGCATCATAAAACTTGAACACACTATATACGTTAGGTTTTAAACCTGGTTCTGGAATAATAGCTTCTACAGCTTGTTTTATTGGAGGTTTTGAGAACCTTTTTTACTTACATTAGATTTTTTTCTTTTACTCTTGATATTTTCATTAGTTCATTTAAATTTGGTTTTTCGATTTAAAATTTCACTTTTTTTTTTTTTTTTTACTGTTATTCAGTATAATAATTTTTTACTGTATATTATTGGAACTCACTGTTTCGTTAATTTATTATTAAGATTATCTTTGTATTATTATTATTGGTTAAAATTGTATTTGCTTCCTTAAATAAAATTTTTGTTTAGATTTTTTGATACATACCTGTTATTTTTGCTACTATTAATTATCCATTGTCAATAGGCTTTCCATATATTACAATATATTATAAAAATAAATTATTACCGTTAAATTATATTTTCACTTTTTAAAGCTTCTTATCGTAAGTAGTATTTAATTTGCAGTATCCTTTTGCTAATCAGTATTAAAGCAAAAAATTTTAATCTCCTTTCCCATTTTTAGGAGAGGACCTCTAGCCTTATATGTCACGAATGTTGTAAGTATGATAGATTTAACCCTTATATAACTTTGATCTGCATATTCAAAATAATTTTAAAAGTAAAGTTGCTATAATTTAAAGAGTATTTTGAGACCATACGTAGGGTCTCATCATGTCAGGCCCAGAATGGCCCTTGTTGTCCTGTGCCATAAAAATACAACCAACCATTAAAAAGTATTAGAATCAGGGAAATTTTTTCTCATTATAGCTGATGATGTGATAATATTAGATGATAAATTATTTGCAAAGAGAAGAATCATTTCACGGTGCGTGGTGTGAACTGAACCCACAACCTCTTAGTCAACCGAGCTCACAGCCAAGAGGTCATGGGTTCGGTTCCCAGCAGGCACCGTGAAATCATTCTTTTCTTTGCAAGGAATTTATCGTGTAACATTAAGGGGTATTTTTCTTATTTTTAAATATTTCATTTTCCATTTCCACAGGCCTCTGAAACGATTTTTAGAATGGCTGTCGCGAGAGGAAAGGTGAAGCCGATAGCTAATGGAGAGGTTTGTATTTGGCAGGAACGTGAAATCGCCAATTTTTGTTATCCGTTCAATATCAATAGAAGCAAAATATACAGGAGTAATACATGTATATGGAATATTTTTGTTTAACATGTTCACTGCTAACTACGAAAATACTCGTAGTTGGCAAACTGAGTTTACTTGCCAGCTACGAGATGACTCATTATTGATTGCCTTACCTAAATCACTGAGTACAAGTATTGCCGAAACGCACGTATGCAGTGTTTAGGTGTTTGGTGTACAAGAAGGGACTACATAATACTCTTGGCATACTGAAATGGATCATTTATTTCTCAAAATGTAGATAAAGATATCTCAAAATGTAGATTAGTAAGTAAAGTAAGCAAGTCGATTAGTAATAAAAATATCTCAAAACGTAGATTTAAAAAATAAAACAGATAAAACAGAAAACAATTTAAAAGCATAAAAATGCAGATAGGATCTTGGCACATGCGAACGGATGCCCCATATCAGCTTCGGCAGTGAACATGTTAATATGGACCTTAATTGTACATATTCATAGGCATAGAATTATATGGGCCCGAGCCCCCCTAATAATTTGAAATAAATTGCAATTTTACATATACTGTGATGCATATATGCGCAAAATATATGCTTGTCCCTCCCCAAAAAAATTTTGGAAATTCTACAGTGATGCATATATTGCTGTCCTTGCATAGTTAGCCAATTAACTATACATACATTTTTTGCCATTTCAGGTTTACCTTTTCAGCACCACTATGGCGTTCTTTTTGTACATCATTAGGTAAAGTATTTCTCAGTATATGCTAATGGGCATTACGATTGCATTTTAATAAGCCTTGCCATGATGTAGTTGTAAAATACTCACCTAGATTGCAGTTAACCATGCTTGTATGCAGAGGGGGGAAATTTTAAGGACTGGTCCTCCCCCTTCCTAAACTAAATTTTTAATGAGACTTAGCTACAACTTTGCAAGCTGTGGTTGTATCAATACATACTGTAAAAATGTTTCCCTCCCCTCTGAAATTAAATCCTGGCTATGGCCTTGCCGCTACCCAGGTTCAACTCCCAACAGTGCTCCCCCAAAAGTACTTATCGATCAACTACTCCTTGTAGTCTGGGGGTTGGTTCTCTAGGTCTTAAGGGGTTCGGATTCCTTGAAAAACCAGGTCCCGGTGCCGCATGATCATTCCTGCCCCTGTGCCATACTGCCCAAACAAACAGTATTGCATTTTGATAGAAGTGAGTGAGCGATTCAAAAATTAAATTCTTCAAAGGAGAATGGCAGCCCATTCTATTACAAGAATTATTTCTGATTCCCCCTTCCATGAATGAAAATAATTTCTGCTGTCCATTCACAGAATGGATAGTCTGTGAAGCCATGTGATTCAGGGTAACCATTCCCTGAAGTAAGGGAATGCCATTCCCATTTTATTTCCGTGAAGCAGTGATTGGGGATTCTAATTTCCATTCTGTGCGAGGAAAGGTTATTCTCATTTCTGTTTCATTTTGATGAAGCAGTGATTAAGGGTGACCATTCTTATTCCTTGAAGTAGTGGATGAGAATAACTTGCTGTTTTCGTTTCGGGAATAAATGGGCTGTTCTCATTCCTGTCTTACTTTGGTGAATGAGTGATCTGTGAAGCTGTAATTAGGAATGACTATTCTTAAGTGGCTCAGGAAAGGGAGGGGCTCATGGAGTTCAACCCCCCCCATTAGATAGCAAAGTACCTTCTTCTTAATGATCAATCTTGATCTTTCTTAAATCTGCTTGAACCGTAATTTTTGAATTGCTACACCCTTGCCATCTCATTTCTGTTCTGTGAACGAGTGATCTATGAAGCAATTCTTGGAGATAGTCAATATTGGATATTCTGCAATTGAGTGATCCGTGAAGCAATGATTGGAGATGGCCAGTATTGGATATTCTGCAATTGAGTGATCCGTGTGCAGTGATTGGAAATGACCCAAAATGATCTGTTAAAAGAATTGAGTCCAAGAAATACTTTTAAAAATAAAAATTGAGTTTCCAAAAAAAAAAAAAAAAATGGAATTATTTAGTTCATCTCTAATTTTGCTCAATTATGTTCACAATAATGTAAACTATGAGTGTCCTAGTGTCCACAAGTGTGACCATTGAGCTCACTTAGCTTTATGTGTTCAATTTCCCATAAGCTTGGTCAGATGCTGAAGTTTGGCGTCCATGTTGGGTCATCAGTCCCGTTCTCTAGCTAGGCAGCCAATTAATACACTCTTAGGCTATAGAAGTGCAAAATTAAGAAATTGCATGCATTTATGTGTTAGTGCATACTTTTTTTCCCTTTTAGGAAACGGGGATTTTCAAAGGATTTTATTAGTCTTGGAATGAAGTAAGTAGGATATTTCGTTTCTCCCAATTTTGATAAATTGAAAACTAATTTTCTTAACCACTCATGCTGAAAGTTTAAGTGGTGTATTTAGAAATGTATGGAGGCAAGTTAATGTACATAATGAAATAAGTTGACTGTTGGCTACTGAGAAGATTCTCAGAAGTTGTTAAACTAATTTAACTTGGATTAGTTGACTAACCAAAATAGGGTAAAGGTGGTGATCCTGACACCTTTGTAAGGTATGGCAACCATGTTTTCTTCTCGTGTTACCCATCGTGGAGGCCTTTCCAACTCCCTTACAAAATAACCGATCTGCTTTGATTGACAGTTTTGCTGGGGATCTTTTCTTCAGTGGCCAATAATAGGTACATTTTGCTCTAGTGCATGTCATGCTTGTGAATATGAAGGAAAAAATTAACATGTGCATGATACATAAGGCTTATTTATTGGCCTGCATGACAGAAAGTTGTGTCGCGATATTGTAGTAACACATTCATCTCTATCCACAGTCTACTCTAATGACACCTTAGAATGCATACCTTATTTTGTCCACCATTGCTCAGGGTTTGATTATTTGTGGTGATGGAAGCTTGAGTTCTCTTAAACTCTAGTTATTAGAGCAGCATGATTTCCGCCACTGCTGTATGTGTGTGTGGTGGTGGGGGGTTGTAACCCCCCATTGCAATGAAATTTTGTATATTTAACATAGGAATATGTGAGTTGTAGCTCTGTAACCCCCCATTGAGCCTATAACCCCCTCCTTATAAACTTTATGTTTGCTATGAATGCCTGTGACTTCCGCTAACCTTGTGCCATAAAACACAAGCAAAAGCACAACAGAAATCAGAAGAATGCTACAAAAACAAACTGTCTTGGGCTAATTTTGAGCATTTGTATATACTTCCAAAATCGTGTTTTAAGCAAAAAAGAGATAAAGTGGGATTTTTTTTTTTTTTTTCCCCATTATGGGGAGAGTATAGTTGTCTGAGCAATATCTGTGTACTTGCAGGAAAATTCAGTTATGGACAAGTATTAAGTTTAGATTTTGTAAATACAAAAATTTTAGTGCATGTTGTAAAAAATGTCATGCACACATATTGCATATTCATTTGTAAAGTAAATCCTCATTAGGAGATTGTCACATTAAATCATCGATCCCATCCCATGTTGCGGGTTGATTCTTGGACTAAAGCATGTTGTGTTTTAACTCAGATATCAGTTTGTCAAAATTTATGGTCAGTAAATTGTTGGTTTTGAAATATATTTTTTTCCCCATAAAGATATCTTATTGGAAAGGATGAAGCAAGAAAGCCCATAAGAAGTAGTCCTAAAATAATGAATTTGGAAGCCTCAACGTCAACGAACATGTCCAGTATTTCTGTTCCTTTAAAAAGTGACAATCATACCGAAAGTAACGATTCCATTTTCACTCGTCAACTCGAACTTTTAAAGGAATTGTGGAAGCATACAAAGCATAGAACGTGTCCTCATGACTGTGGGTGTGTGCAATATATTTGTCAGGTATGGTTCGTTTCTCTGTACTTCTCTCTTGGTGCTAGCAAAGACTACTTGTGCATTCACCCTCAGTTCTATGACAGCCTTGAAATATATGCACACATCATCAGTAGTGGTTGTTGTTGATGACGTGTGCATATATTTCATCTTCATATAACAGCCTTGAAATATATGCACACGTCACCATCAACAACCATTATTTATATACTACAGGATGGAAGGCCCTGTCTGTGCTTTCTATACATGTAGCATGATGAAGGCATCTTTGGGGAAATTTCTTAAGTTTACTATGCTGATCAGTTGGTTTATAAGCTGGATATACAGTTCAGTGAGAAACTTCAAGACCCTGCAGTGGTAACATTTTCCTCTAGCATGCCATTAACTCTAGTTCGACTCCCAACAGTGTCAAACAATGAATGCAGTGAAACCTAATAAAGTGACCACCTTGATACATTCACCACCCGAATAAAGTGACCATCTTGGTACATTCACCACCTGAATAAAGTGACCATCTTGGTACATTCACCACCTGAATAAAGTGACCACCTTTGTAAATTGACCACCTGGATAAAGTGACCACTTTCGGAAATTGACCACCTGAATAAAGTGACCACCTTCGGAAATTGACCACCTGGATAAAGTGACCACCTTGGTACATTCATCATCCGCTTAAAGCTACTACTTTTTTATAGGAACAAACTGGTAGGGACTTAGTTGTGCCTTTACCAAAGTCTATCATGTATGGTGACCACTCCAGTCCAGTCCCAGAGGTGTTTACTTTAGGCAGGTGCCACTATATTTATATGTGCTGAGCAAGTGCTCACTGTGTTCTGAGGATTGGTTTCCTGGGTCATAAAAGGTTTGCATTCCTCGGAAAATTGGAAAGTCCCGGTTGAGCATTTCCTGTGCTGTCCTTCCACTGCAAAGCATGGAACAAACAAAACCTTCCAAATCACCACGTATGTCACAAGTGATTGCTCACATGGAAAAAAAAAAAGCCATGTTGTTTCTAGCTGCTTTGCGCCACAATGATGCAATTGGTGGTGGGTTCGCACGCTCCTTAAAAAGTCATTAAGAACTCCTTAAAATCAGTTTTCATTTTTAAGGGCCCTTAAAATCCTTAATTTTACCATCTAATCCTTATAAACTCCTTAAAATTTGTTGACATTTCACCAACAATTTACAAAATACATGCTGGTTCCTCCATTTTGAAAGCCATAAAATTCTCTAACTCATTTTCGAACAAAGCTACCGAGAGGTGTGAATAGGAAATTTCCCTCAGTTTTTGTCCCCTTATGCCAGGAGGCTCAAGGTCAAAGCCCCCCCCCCAAGCTTGATTTTATATGGACATCGATTTATGCATCTGCATGCTTGCCAACTTGTAGGTTTTTGAGTGAATTGCAAGACTGTACGGATGATCGATAAAATCATACTTGTTTTTTGTTTTGTTTTTGAAGAAATAAAAAAAAAAGAAAAAAAGAACTTAACAATTCACGATGCAGGCAGGAAGGGCATACCTGCTAACTCTCCCGTATTTTACGGAACATTCCCGTTTTTGGCGATGTCTTTGGATTTTCTGTTTTTACGTATTTTTCTCCTATTGTTTTTTCCCTGTCAAAAATAAATGCCTACATGCAGGGGCCACCCAGTTCTCGGGATCCATTGATTAAGAACATTCTAGTTGCTGCTGTCATACCGCGTGACGCATCCCTCATTGAATAGTGTGATTAAAATGTTATTACATTAACGCAATCCCATGTGTTTAGCAAAATTATATTGTAAAGCTCTATAGATGATGCAATTTCAAAGTATCAGAAGATATATATGATCCACAAATTTCCATTTTGGGATTAAGTTGCATACTTCAGCAATTTTTGTATTCTTGGAAGCAAATTTTTTTTATTCTTAAAAGGAAATGGTTTGAATGTCCAAATTGATCGGCCGCAGTTAGGATTCTGTGGATTTCAAGTAACTGAAATGTCGGTGAGTATAAAAGTGAAAGAGTTGATACTTTATAGTTTACCTGATGAAGTAATTAAAGGAGACAGGATGGATCGAAAGTGGGCTATTCTTCGCCAATTGATATCAGCTGATAGCACATTAAAATATATATAGTACAATTTCTAGTGGTATGCTGTGTATTTTAACAATGCCTCAAAGCAATGCAGAATGTTTAAGAATATTTATCGGTGTACGAAAAACCAGAGAGGGAGGGCATGGGTGGGAATTGGGAAGGGTGGCCGGCGAAGAGTACAAAAAACCAAGACAGAATTTCTGAGCTGTTTATCCAATGAAAACTTGGCGGACATTTTGATAACTAAAAATGTGCCAAAAAGACATGAGTAAAAATTCGATAACAAATTTTTGGCAATGGCTAAATCAGCTACTTATAAACATTTAATATATAATAATAATAATAAATCAGTACTTTTATTTATTTATGTCTGTCTTGGTGTTTACCATTGTTTTTCATGTGAAATATATGTTGCTGTTGTAATTATTTAATTAAATGTATTGTAATTTTGGGAAATTACTTTGGATTTTATTTTCTGTTTAGTATAGTATACACTTACCAGTAATCTGTGCATAATAAAAAAAAATATAGTACCTCTTTCAATTCTGGACATGTTCCACTGTGTGTATTTTGTGCTCTGGCTTATGATGTGCACGCTAATGATGCATGCACATTTCAAAAATTAATTTAAGAGTTTTAAAATTGTCATCGTTGGCAGGTGTGCACGTGCATGCTGTTCTCACTGTGTGAACTCTTTTAGCTAAACTTGACTGGGCGATTCGAGAAAACAAGATTTTTGTTTTATACATATGCACTCAATATGCCTGGCATAAAATGTATGTTTAATAAGTTATGGTTAGAGATAAATGAAGACCTATATATGGTAATTTTAATGTTATTTAAAAAATACTATATGATAAGCAATAAAATCATGACAGATTTCTCCTATACTTCTCCTCCCCCTCCTCCTTAATTTAACTCCTTAGTTTTATATTTTCAAATCTCCCTCGAACATGAAACTGTTCCAAAGGGAATAATTATTGTTTTATATTATATAATTTGACAATCAAATTTTTAATTAAATTATTTACTGAAATGAGAAATGAAATGGTTTAATAAGATGTCTTCATTGACACTTCTTGATCGACATAGGGCTAAAATCGTACTAGTGGTGTGGTTTTTCAGTAACTGTCCTGTTAACTTTCATTAATAAGAAAATTACAGGAAAACACAAAAGTCTGGAACAAGAGCCAATCAAATAAATACCCCCCCCCCCAGAACATAATAACTATAATCTTAATTATTTGTATGCATATGATCAGTGGCGCCGACTTCGTGGGTTCGAGACACTTTTTGAGCCCTCAATAATTTTGTTGTGGGTTCCTTGAACCCCTAATATTTTTGTTCGTGGGGAAAATACGCGTACGGAAGTATATTCACAACGTCATTTGACTTCTTCTTTTTTTATCTAAATGTTCTTGTAAGATATTGCCCTTCTCAGGGCTAACATAATTGTTGCTAAATACTGGTCAACATACAAAACCCCGGGGCAAGTCTGTAATTTTTTTTACGCCTACAAAAGCAAAATAAATGAAATAAATAATTATCAAGAGAAAAAATAGTTTTCTATAATTACTATAATTTGTTCCATTTTAACATCTCACGTCACTCACACATGTTTAAGAGGTTTATAACGTTCACATGCCTTTAGAAGGCTGATAGCATTCACATGCTTCCAGTAAATAACTTATTGCTTCTGTTGTCTACTTGTGTGTTTTTGTAATATACTGTTTTGATTCAGGGTGGATATTCTGTGATCTTTCTGTATGTCTGGTCTGCTTTGTTTCTGTTTGTGTATGTGTTATTGCAGGTGTATTTGTTCATGATATGGTAAATTACTAATTTTTCTTTCGAAGTCTATGGCATGCATAGACTTCTCGGAAGCTTATAACATTCACACTTTAAGATCTTTAATACATTCACACGCCTTTAGGAGGCTCATAGCATTCACACGCTTCCAGTAAATAATTTATTGCTTCTGTTGTCTACTTGGGTGTATTTTTAATATACTGTTTTGATTCAGGGTGGATATTCTGTGATCTTTCCGTATGGCTTATCAGTTTTGTTTCTGATTGTGTATATGTTGTTGCAGGTGTATTCGTTTGTGATGTGTTAAGTACCTAATTTTTCTGTCGAAGTCTATAGCATGCATGGACTTCTGGGAAGGTTATAACATTCACACACATTTAAAAGATTTGTAAAATCTTCTCACGGTCCTTTGAAAGTCCTTGAATTTTTTTTGCGAAGTGGGGAACTTTGACAAGTACTTGAAAACTGCCAAAAATGTGGTTGGTCTTTGAAAAGTCCTTGAATTTTTCTCAAAGCCTTTTTTAAAATTTTGGCAAAAGAAAGGAAAAAAAAAAAAGGGTATTTCTCCTAATTTCCGGAACAAAGCTCGTAGCGCTTAGGACACGCCCCTTCCTCCCCGCCCACTGAGCATGGCTAATACAAGGGATGCAAAAAGGGTAGCTTTTGATGGCAGTGTGTTAAGTTGAAAAGGAGCAACATAATTAAACACTCTAATTTCCGTATTATGCTTATAATGTCTTGCATTTTTAATTTTTATGTATATTGCGATTGACAATGTGAGGTCTTTGAAAAACGTTATTTGGTCCTTGAAAAGTCCTTAAAAAGTCATTGAATTTCATCAGGACAAAAGAGTGGGAACCATGCTTTAGTAGACTCATAATATTCACATGCCGTTAGGAGGCTTATGGCATTCGCATGTTTCCAGTAAATAAACGTGTTGCTTCTGTTGTCTACTTGTGTGTTTTTTTAATATACAGTTTTGATTTTGGGTGGATATTCTGTGATCTTTCTGTATGGCTTTTCAGTTTTGTTTCTGTTTGTGTATGTATCATTGCAGGTGTATTTGTTTGTGAAGTGGTAAATTCCTGGCTTTTCTTTCGAAGTCTATGGCATGCATAGACTTCTCGGAAGCTTATAACATTCACACTTTAAGATCTTTAATACATTCACACGCCTTTAGGAGGCTCATAGCATTCACACGCTTCCAGTAAATAAATTTGTTTTTTCTGTCGTCTACTTGCATGTTTTTTTAATATACTGTTTTGATTCGGGGTGGATATTCTGTGATCTTTCTGTATGGTTGGTCAGTTTTGTTTCTGATTGTGTGTGTGTTTGTTTTTGTAAGCATATTTGTTTGTGATATGGTAAATTACGAATTTTTCTTTTGAAGTCTATGTCATGCATAGACTTCTGGGAAGCTTTTAATATTCACACACGTTTAAAAGATTCATAACATTCACACGTCATTATTCCTATGGTGTTGAGTGGTTCCTTTTTCACACACTTTTAAGATGTTCCTAACTTTCTTGCCTTCGTAATATGATCGTGTTGTGATCGAACTTGTAAGATATTTATTGCATTTATACTCCTTAATGAAAAAAGTTTTCTTGCACACACTTTATACAAAACAAATTTTGTGCCATTTAGTGTTCCTATTGTAAAATTTGTGGCACATAGCGCTAGATCACCATTTCTTCATGTCCTTCACCCTATGGCAATGCTGAGGTGAAACTGCATGAAGCCAATTCAGCAAAACCTAAGGTTACTGCGGTTTTTTTTATTTTTTTTTTTAGTAAATTAATT
>QLNU02014176.1:173672612-173687756 GCA_006491805.2 Dysdera silvatica | reverse complement strand
TGCATATATCACTCATTCCTTGTTTTTAAATGCCTTTAAAGATAAGTATAGTGCCTTTTTTTGTATTTTGATGTGCCCTTGAAAGTTCCAAATGCCTCCTTTTTTCCCCCGACTAGCACCCTGCTCATTTTTAATCCTACGATGATCTCTGTATCTATAATATACTTAAATATATATTAATATAACACATATAATATGCATAATACATACAATATAATTTTATATTTAATGTGTTTTCTTTACTCTGTTAAAAATGCTTTTATTATGTAAATGTGCAAGCAGTGGACAGGGGGGGGGGTCGCAGATTTTGGTTACTACAAAAGGGGGTCGCGGATTACTTGGCTACTATAAAAGTGGGTCGCAGCTTGAAAAAGGTTGGGAACCACTGGTATATACCAACACTGTACATAATGACAATTTGTCTATAATGGTATTCCCCCATGGTCCAATAGCTATAGAATCTATCATATTTAACTTCACCTATAATGGTCCCTTCATAAATATACATATTATTATAGTCAAAGATAGAGTTCACTGCATTAAAATAAATTTCCAGTTGTAAAGATTGTAGTTTCCCAACAAGACATTCACATACGTGTTGAATGTGAATACTTTGAGGGGCTGGGAAGGTTGACAGGTGTATGAAGATATCATCCAAGTGCTAATAACAGGTTTTCCACTTACATCAGATTCAATTTTCAATCGAACTTCGATTGCGAGGGAAAATGGCTTCACGTTTGTGGGAGATTTAGCTATTCAGAACAAAATTTACGAAGGTTTTCCCTGAATTCTCCAGGTTTGTTCAAAGTCTCATTTTCCCTGGCTTTCCCTTGATATTTAGGGAAAATTTCGAATTCAAGTAAAATTCCAGGTATGTGAGAACCCTGTAATAACTTGCGACCCTTTAAACCACTTTATAACCGAACGTCCAAGCTTCCTACAGAATCAGAGTTTGCATGTAATTTGCAATACAGGGACTGCCAAGGTTATGCTGCACTGGAACATACAATTTTCCAGTGTATACAAACCGCTGTTCTTAGGGACAGTAGTGTAGGAAAGGGAGGGGCTCAAGCCCTCCATTGGATATAACAACATATTTTCCCATAGGCCACACCACAAAATCTTCTTTAAAGGTGCTCGACGCCCCATAACCACTGAAGCCCCCCTCACCCCACCAAGTTTTGAATTACTATCCTACTCATAGGCGTAGGCAGAAAGTTCATAAGGTGGGTTATAGGCTTAATGGGAGGGGTTACAGAGCTACAACTCGCATATTCCTATGTTAAATATACAAAATTTCATTGCAATGGGGGTTACAACCCCCATCAACACCCCTCCTCTTCTGTGTATGTAAATGATGCTACTACCTAGGGAACCAAACCTTGGGTTATGGTGGGCAGAAAAAAGCGTCACTATGAAACCAAATGGTAGAGAATTAAACAGAATCCAATTACGGATTTAAGGTTGCTTGGTTGTATTCTAATGGCGTAAAGGCCATTCTTAGCCAAACAATGCGAGACCATACAGTTTTGTAAGGATGATGTACATGATGTCTTTGTATGGAATACAATGACGCACGATATCACCGTATTTCACCCCGTATTTACCTGCCCTGAGTACAAGTGGCAAAATCCACGTATAATTTTTTCTTTATATAAGCTGTTAGCTGCTGCTTCAAGGCGACGAATAGTCATCATGTCCGATAATATTTAAGAGCATCTTCTTTGGTGACCCGGGACGTCTGTTGATGGGCGAATCCAGCCGATGTAATTTGAAGGGCTACAGAAAGAGTGAAAAAAAATTAGATTAAAAGAAAAGAGATTAAGTTATAAAACTACTATATCATACCACTTTCTTTTTTTTCGGATATACACATATACGGAATACATATTTACTCTGCTATAATTTTCTAAGTAGGCACACGCCTTGGAGTGACAGTTGAAAACTCCAAAATAAATTATTAGTTATATTATAAAAGTGTTAGTTAAAATATTAGTTTCAATATGTGAAAAACAGGTTCCCATACAGATAGTTAAGAGTATGATTAGGCATAATTTTTTTTCAAAAGTTTACGATTTACAGCATAAAGACAACAAAGGTCATGTTGCACCGGGATTTACAGTTCTCCGAGAAATCCGAACCCCTCAAGGCTTATGGAACCAAACCCAGGCTACACTGAGCAGTTAGTTGGTAAATGTCCCTTATTTTTTGTTACCATTAAGAATCAAACCCAAGTTTATGGCCTAATGCATTACCATTGCAGCATCAGAGTGCCTTTTTTGAAAGCATTCCTTTCTTTGTTAAGAAGGGGATAGCCATACAACCAGTGCATAGGGGTAAAAATTCTCTAAATCTGCCACTGCATTTACTCTGTAAAGAGTTATTAGTATTCAATTGCAAGCAGGTCCTGATTACCACATGGGCCCCTAGGACCCTTTTTTTTTTTTGATGATCAAAAATTTTAGTGTGTCAGTGCATACTTCCTTGTCTCTCTGGCCAATTGTTCCACCAACTTCCTTCTCGGATTATGTCATCATGAATTGCCATTTTGCACGTTCGCTTTATTTCCGGCCACTATGATAGATTACCGTTTACAAATGGACAACATATTTGTACTGTACTGATTCAACCCTTTTAATATGCAGGAAGCTTCTCGAGAGTTTAACAACATTAAGTCGGGGGGGTTGAGCCCCACTAGGCATAACCACTGATTCAAGTATTATCTGACGCATGTGACCTGACGACGAGAGTTCTTTTTGGCAATGTTCAAAAAAATAAGCGATGCTGTCAGGGACAGACTGGATTCTCTCAAAAGGTGCATACCTTGGATTTTCAGAGGGCGGGAAGTTCTTGCCTATTCGAAGGTGCGAATCCTATCGCCTATGAGGGCGTACCAGCCCAGGGACCCAGTCCATCCCTGGATACTGCACATACGCTATAATTAACGTGTGCAGAAACGGCCCAACATACAAAATTCAAAGACTGATTTTAAGAGTATAGCATGAGTCTTGGCGACAAGGAAGAAATATGCACTGTTCACAAAATTTTTTAAAAAAAATATCCCCTTGGATTAAAATTTTTTTAGCAGTTCCTAACTTTAAATTGAGGATTTTATTTGCTGTATATGCTGGCACAGAGGTTCACGCTCAGAAATTGCAGAACGTAGTATATCCTGTCACAGAAACTGTGCAACACAGCAGCACATATATATATGCGTACATTAAAGAAATAGGTTGGTGAGGGCCTTTGTGCCCTGGACCCCAATTCACCGTAGTCAGGCCCTGATTGCAAGAGAATCTATTAGCTGACCATATGTGTTGAACATTAACGAAGATACAAAGAACTAGGTAATAATGTATCCTATCCAGACTCCAAATTGGTGAAAACTAAAAGATTACTGTCAATGAAAACATTTTATTGCTGTACAATGACTGCTAAATTCAAACTATGCCAACCAAGGTTGTTATTCAATTCAAGGTAATACTATGCTGTTTCAATAACAAGTTATTCTTTTGCATTTCTTTCAACATGAAAAGCATGACACTAATAAAGAAGGATCACATGATACGTGATAATCCTGGCACCTACGTTTATTAGCTCAAACTAGAGCTTTATTCGTTTTGGAGAAAAAGAGACGCTTTCCCCATCCTGGATTCGAACCAGGGTCCCTCCGTTTAGCCCGGAGTGTCTTGGACCGCTAGACGAATGAGGACAGGTAATAACGCTCTCTTTCTCCGTATGTAAAGGTGTAAGATATTATTACCCTCCGCAGGGATAACACAATTGCCAAATATGGTCAACACAGAAAAGCCTCCGGGGCGAGATTTTTGTGTTTAAAAAAAACCACCCCGGAGGCTTTTCTGTGTTGACCATTACCTGGCAATTGTGTTATCCCTGTGAAGGGTAATAATATCTTACAGAATCACATATTTTTTTAAAGCTACTTAACTCCCCCCCCCCCTCCTTATAATTTTTTAATTGTTGCATCCGTGTCTTATACACACTGTTAATTAAAAGATTATCTTAAACTTGCCAATGTCTGATATTTAAATAATAATGATAAACCTGACTTTAATGCTGCTTAACATTTGAAGTGCAAGAAATTATCCTTAATACCTTCGTCTGAAATGTGGCTTCGGAAGCATAACTACAGCTGGCTGTTCTTGAAGCGAGATTCTTCTAAAGAAAAACAAAATAATAATTTAACAAGCAGTTTCTTTTAACATTAAATTTTCCATAATATACAAAGTATTTTCAATTAAAAATATTACATCTACAGGAAAGTTCTGTCTGTTTGGGAAGCAAAAGAAAATAATGAATTTTTCATACCTTCAATAACATTTATTGTACAATATAATTTCCGACGTTACTTATGACCTCTTGCCAACTTGATGGTGATTTGTAAATACCATTTTTTTTAAATGTCTTTTTCTTACAGGCGACGAATTCAAGTAGTGCTTGACTGACACCTGCTTCAGTTTTGAATTTTTTCCCCTTCAAATAATTTTGCAAGGAGAGAAACAAGTGATAATCGGGGGGTGCTAGGCCTGTGGAGTATAAATGGTGTATGTGGCAGAATTTGACAGCCATCTCTGCAAGTTTCTGACAAGTCGCCAAAGCAGCATATGGTCTAGCATTATCATGGTGCAGTATGATGTGCTTCTTATTGAATATCGCCGGCCTCTTTTCTTTGACTTCTTTGTTTAAAACATCTATTTGCTGACAGTGTCTCTCTGAATTGAGCTTCTTGTTAGGGTTCAAAAGCTTATACTATATGGGTCCTTAGATGTCCCACCATATACACAGCATTCTCTTATTCAGACTAAAGCTT
This sequence comes from Dysdera silvatica, assembly GCA_006491805.2. Taxonomy (NCBI): domain Eukaryota; kingdom Metazoa; phylum Arthropoda; class Arachnida; order Araneae; family Dysderidae; genus Dysdera; species Dysdera silvatica. The sequence goes on along the minus strand of QLNU02014176.1, from coordinate 173,682,925 downwards.
GGTTTAAAGGTGGAGGGGGAAGTTTTCCAAGCTCACAATATGCTCTTTTCCTAACAATGTTTTCTTAGTTAATCCACTTTTCATCACCAGTTATCATCTGGTCCAAGAAGGGTTTGTTTTTGTTCCGAGCAGGCAGAGATGTGCATATGGCGACTCGATCATGCACATTTTTCTCACTTAACTCATGAGGCACCCATCTGGAATATTTATAGACCAATCCTAGTTTCCAAATATGGTCTGAAATGGTTTGTTGAGCTGAGTTAAGCTTTTCTGTAATCTCCGATGTTGTCGAAAAAGGATCTTGCGCTATCATGGTCTTGACAAAATTGTCATCGATCAAAGATGGCCACCTAAAGCGTGGCTTATTATTAAGGTCGTAATCACCTGCTTCAAATTTTTCAAACCATCTCCTGTTACAATTTATCTGAAACTGCATTTCCACCAAAAACTTCCACTAAATTTCGACACGCTTCTGTAGCATTTTTGCCTTGTTGGAATTCATACAAAATACAGTGTCATAAATGAATTTTATCGGTAGCCATGTTTACATGATGGCGTCTCACTTGATAATGAAATGAGACACTTTTGTTTCAGTTAATTTAGAAGAGCACATGTGTATAAATACAATGATAAAGAGAGACAGCCATGTGTGTGTGTGTGTGTGTGTCAAATGTACACATGCATACGTGTTGAAATTTTACATAACATTATCAGACAGAACTTTCCAGTAGACCCAATAATTGTGTATTGACTGAGTTTTATGGCATAAGAACATCAAAGGCAGGGACTGATTTAGAGGTCATTCAAGGGGAAGGGGGCGATTAATGACTTGATTTTTGAAAATGATACCTCATTGGACCTTTACCTTGTACCTTTTCAATGTTAAATTTTCATTCAAGGAAGGGGCGATCGCCCCCCACCTAAATCCACGCATGATCAAAGCTTTCACTGCACCAGAACCAATCAACATTATTCCGAGAACTACAAACTTCTATGATCTAAAGCAGTGCTTATTATGCACTTCTTCGAGCCACAATCCCCTTTACTCAGTAGCAAATTAATCTGAAACACCACCTACGACATTTGCATGAAAAGGCATTTTTAACAGGACGCATAGGCGTAATCAGGGGTGGTTTTGGGGGTTGTAACCCCCATTGCAATGAAATTTTGTATATTTAACATAGGAATATGTGAGTTGTAGCTCTGTACCCCCCCCCCATTGAGTCTATAACCCCACTTATGAACTTTCCGCCTACGCCTATGACAGGACGTGATGTTATAATTGTTAGTAGACTAGATATTGCACTGTAACCAAACTAAAATATATTGAAAATCTTCTTGGTCAAATTTTCAATAAAAGTAACTGCAGCTAAAACCTTAATTTAAGCAAAGGACTAGAAGTTATATGAACAGGTTGAAGGTCAAACAAATTAGGTAAAATGGTATCATTAAGGGCCAACAAATCCAAGGCACCTGAAAAATTTTACTTGGCGCATGACTACACCACTCTATATACATACATTGCATGCTGTTGGCTCCTGAATTTTGTCTACCCCTGGGTATCATTATGACGAAAGATTAGCCTTAAATGTTTGGCATATTGTTCTGGCATCAGTAAATGTATTTCTAAAGATATATATATATATTATTATTATTAAAGGTAAAAAGTTGCATGTCGGAAGAGAAAGGAGGGCATACTTTAGATACAGGTCAAAATGAATATATTAACACAGATAAAAGTCGGTGAAAACGAAAGAAAATATTTTCTTCACTGGACAGCACATATACAAAATTTATAATTAGGACAGGGGCTCACGACCCCCACAAATATATTTTTTTATTGTAAAAATCTGAACTTTCATGATAAATGGTGTTATTTTAAGACCCTAGTAAATCTTGTCCTTAATTCCCCCAAAATGAAAATCTGTGTCCGCCCCTGGAGAAATCACACAAGGCTGCGTTTTTATGTAGGCATACATATCGCATATACACATATTAATAATGTAACCATTTATTTTTTTCCTCAAAACGGGACATACGGCGTATGTCCCGTTTTGAGGGAAAAAAATAAATGGGACATCTACTAATTTTTCGGTAATAGTATGTTCTTAATAGTTTTCATTTATTAATGAAAAGAATAGGAATGAATGAGTGAAAATAAATAATTTATGTGGTCTTATATTTTTCTGTAGAACAAATTTGTTTAAGAATATTTGGATTTGATTTTAAATAAGAATAAATTTCTTGGCATGATTTCTTAAAATTTACTTTAATAATTACCATTGCTTTAGAAACTGCGACTAGTAACTGTGTTTTTTCGCTCATCCATAACTTATTCATATAGAGAAAAGACCCTTTCTACTGGTGCATTAGTGCCTGGCAGGCATGAGATATATTCAATAATTATACGAAAGTTCGCATGATTCAAATTATTGGTGTGAAAGTGTCTGAACAATTCCACATAATGACTTTCAATTGAAACATTCCCAGTGTTCCATTCTGTCAATTCCTGCGGTGTAATGTAGTTATAAGTGAATACTCATCAAATACTTCTGATAACTTGGTCACAATTAATAAATCCCTTTTCAATCAATACATCCATTTAACTTTGAATTTTTCTCATGCAAATATTTTGGTTAAATTCACCCATTCAAATATTTATATTATTTCATTTTCTGTCAATACTATCATTAGATAATTGACAATAACATCTAATGTTTCGCCTGGTTGATCTTGAAATTCTAAAATTTTGACTTAAATGCCTTCGCATGGTAAAAAGAAGCGGACTAAAACAGGAAATATTTTCATGGACCCATGGTTTGAAACATTAGTTAATATAGTAACACAGTTGCATTAGCGGAGGCGATTTTTTAATTCAGCTATTACCATTGGCTCTAATATTTACAATATTAGCTTCTGTTTCCATACGAGAACATCTAACTTTCTGTTCAAAACCTGCTTGAATTAACTTAGAAGCACAATTGTTTGAGAGAAAACTGTGGTTCTTTGCACCGTGTGATAAGCCCAGGTGTCTTCCATCACAGCAACTTGCAGATCTTACGAAGTTCGTGAATCCTTTTTCTTAAAAAAATTAAGCATTGAAGAATTCGAAGCAATATCGGAATTTTTATGTTTTTCTGATCTTAAATGTTGGTTAAAATCGCTGGAACCTCCATGGGCCATGTTAAATTCTGTACGACACTTTTTACATCCGATGGGGTTAATTCTTTGCTTTGTAAACGGATACTTCGTTTCTAAGTTAACATTAAAAGTGCGCTTGCGTGTGGGCATTCTTAAAATGGAGGAGGTAACGTAAAGAAATTTAAATTGACTACAATAACACACGTTAGTAAAAAAAAACAACCGTAAAGAAAGATGCGCGAGCTAGCAAGCTTCTGACCGACTCCCACAATATACGTATTAAACATGCCCTACATCGCCGTGGTACTAGGGTTTCTCTTTTTCTGAAAACGGGACATTTCGGCGTCTCGAAACTATGCTTGGGGACAATAGGACAAGCGAATTAAAAACGGGACGTATGGTCAGGTTACATATTATACAAATATATTTCTAGAATTTTTTAATCTTAGGTAATCAAAACTTAATAGGGATTATTGCCTATTTAATCCCCTTGCATATGCCTCTGATTGGCTGTAAACAATGTTTTTTTTTAACAAAATTTCTCAAAATCTCACCAAAAAACAGGAAAAAACACGACTCGTCTGAGCGGTGAATGCCATAGCGATTTTTTTTAGTGGCACTACTGTTCTGATATTGGCACTACTGACATTGTTTCTCCTTCAAAAGGACACGTGTTTTTGCAGTTAATTTTATTAACTTGTATATCAATTTGAACGTCTTTAGTTACTAGAAAGTGCATATTTTATTAGGTATGAAATCTATAGTCAATCGTTATTTGAAAATCACACCGATGTTCGGTGACGCAAACATTTGAAATGAAAGAATTTGAGACGATATGTAAGTCGCATACAATTTTAAAATGTATAGCAATTGTTATATATATTTAAATAAATTTCGTCAGATACTTTCAGAAACAATGTTCTGATGCCGTTTTACAGCATTTCCAACTAAGCTGATATGAAAGCAACTGTCAGTTGGTGTATATGGTCAGGGCTCTCCCGAAAAAAATTATTGAGAATATGTGGCAACGTCACCAGAGGCGCAGCCAGGGGAGATTTTGAGGGTTGTAACCCCCATCACAACCCCCATCGCTATGAAATTTTGTATATTTAACATAGGAGTATAGGAGTTGAAGCTCTGTAACCCCTCACATTAAGCCTATAACCCTCCCTCCCTTATGAACTTTCTGCCTACGCCACTAAACGTCACCGCGCTACGCTGACTGGCATTTGACTGGTCGTCTATTGTTTAGTCAAGCTCAAGATGGCAATTGCAAATTTCACCAGTTTTTCATTCCTCTTCTGGTCGTACACAGACTACTATTTTGAGATTTGTGCGGTTCAGGGGGTTTTCCTCGTTTGTTTCCATTCAAGTTTGTTACAACTAGGGGGAAAAAACTGAACTTTGTGGAAAGTTGCCTAAAAAACCAGCAAATACAAAAACTTTCTTGAGACTTTGAGAGTATGCGGCGCGTACTCCGTATTTTTCAAAATTTTTTGAGAGTACACGATGCACACAACGCATACCCTTTGAGGACATCCCTGTATATGGTGGATATTCTCCTTAGGAATCTCTTTGCTGAGAATAGCTTTTTTAAGTTCAGCCTACATTTCACTATTTAGGGTTGATTCTCTAGGATTGTGAGGTCTATGCAACACTTGGAAGTCAATATCGTGCATTTGGAACCACTGTGACAATTTGAGTTTTATGGCATGAAGCACTATCTTTCCGAAACTAGGTTAATCCATCAGGGTATTCTTAAAGGCGGATAGTAAAAGGTGCAGAGTAGCACCACCAAGCTTTACAAACCCCCCCCCCCCCATCTTCAAGCAAAAAAAAATTTTTGTTCCACCTGTTCAGTAATGATTCTAAAATAATCCTGATCATTTAATGGATACTTAATGAGTATGAAGGAAGCACGGGCTTTTGGAGAAAACGTGCCCCAAACTACCTCCATCAGCTTGAACAATTGACACGAGGCAGTTGAGTAGGCATGTACCAACAAGGCGGTAGGAGTCCCCCCTCTACTATCGAGGAATACTATTAAAATTTTAATTTCAAGAATAACATTAAGCATTGCCACTAGTGTAGCAAAGCTAAATTAACTTTGGATTCTAATTTCATTTCTTGTCAATAGATGTCGCTACTATACCGTCAATAATACGGCTTTCCCAGTGCCCCCCCCCGTATATCTATTGTTAAAAAAATTAGCGTCTCTTTACCTGTATATTTTTTTTCAGTCTTTGTGAAACTATCGATCTTAAAGTGTGATGCTCTGCTAAATCAGTAAAATTTTAAATCGTTGAAATGGCCATTTTGTGATTAATTATATTTCAACTATTTAATAAACTAATTAACATCTAATCGGGCACTTGGCTACAGGGGGCAGGATTTTTGGCTGCCCGTCTCGGAAGAGGAGGAGCGAAAGGCGTAATTCGTCTCTTCACGATTGAGGAATACTATTAAAATTTTAACGTCAAAAATATCATTAAACATTGCCACTAATGTAGCAAAGCTGAAAGAACCTTGGATTCTAGTGTCATTTTCCGTCAATAGATGTCGGCAACATCCCGTTATTACTATTTTGACAGTGCCACTTAGCGTATCTCTTGTTAAAAAAAAAATACGGTCTCTTTACCTCAACATTTTCTTTCCGTTTTGTGAAATTACTGATCTTAAAAAATCTTTTTAAAATATTGTCCTTGACTGTTGTCCGGATTGCCAGGCCCTGAAGCCGCCTCTGTTGGTGACTTAAGCTGGATAATTTGAAATAAATATTTCCGGATGTGCGCTTCGATATCTGTGGCGTCATGTATGGGAAGAAATTATATATATATATATATATATCATCATCATCATCATATTCAACCATTATCTATCCACTGCTGGATGAAGGTCTCTCCAAATGCTTTCCACACAAGTCTATCCTGAGCAATTCGCTTCCACGTCACCCCAACCTGTTTTCTTATTTCATCCACCCATCTAGTTTGAGGACGTTTTCTAGGTCTTCGGTGGTCTCTTGGAATCCAGTTCAGAATTTCTGTTGTCCATCGTTGATCAGTTCTTCTTGCAATATGCCCAGCCCATCGCCATTTCAGCCCTTTTACTTTAACAATGATGTCCTCTACTCTAGTTTGCTCTCTCACCCAAGTGTTTCTTTTTCGATCTCTCCTAGTTATTCCAAGCATGCACCTCTCCATGCTCCTTTGCGTTGTCTGTAACTTTCGTATTGCTCCAACTGTTAGACTCCATGTCTCTGATCCATAAGAGAGGACTGGCAATACACACTGGTTGAAGACCTTTCTTTTTAGACACAAAGGCAATTTCCCCTTCAGGATAAAACTGTTTCTTCCAAATGCACTCCAGCCAAGTTTAATACGTCTGTTGAGTTCTTTCATAATGTTGCCATCCATTGAAATCAGCTGGCCAAGGTAAATATATATATAATCGTGATTTCAATTTAGAAATTGAAATCAGCTGGCCAAGGTAAATATATGAATCAGCAATTTCTAGCTCAATGTTGTCAACTTGTATTTTTGTTTCCTCTACGAAATTATTGAACATGATCTTAGTTTTTTGTAGGTTCATCTTGAGTCCAACTTCTTTACTTCTAGTTGAGAGCTCCTGTACCATGTCTTGGAGTTCTAATGGGTTCGTTGAAAAAATAACAATGTCATCAGCAAACCGCAAATGATTTAAATATTCACCATTTATTTTTATTCCCTTGTTATTCCAATTTATCTGCTGAAAAATCATCTGTAAAGCTGAAGTAAAAAGTTTTGGAGAAATGGTATCTCCCTGCCTCACCCCTTTGCCAAGTTTGATAGTTTTGGTATCTTTATGTAACCGAAATTTTGCACTTGCATTTTTATACACACGTTTCACCATGTCAATGTACACATCCTCAATGTCTGTTGATCTTAAAGAGTTGATGACTGCTGATGTTTTAATAGAGTCAAAGGCCTTCTCATAGTCAATAAATGCCACACACAATGGAAGTTCATATTCATGTGTTCTTTCAATTAATTCTCTTAATACTTGAATATGGTCCACTGTACTGAATCCACTTCGAAATCCAGCTTGTTCTCTTGGTTGAGCTGCATCTAATTTTTTCTGCAGGCGATGTGTTAGCACTTTTGTGAAGATTTTATAAATAGCAGGTAACAAGCTAATTGGTCGGTAATTTTTCAAATCCTCTTTATCACCTTTTTTATGCAAAAGAATTACTGTTGCAGAATCCCATTGGTTTGGTATGTTACCGCTGTTAAGACATTTGGTAAAGAATTTTGCAAGTATGTCTTCTACATATTCTCCAGCTTCTTTTAGGATATCTAATGTAATACCATCATCACCAGGGGCTCTTCCTTTCTTCATACTTTTTATTGCAAATGAAACTTCTTCTTTTAAGATTTTAGGAGCTGTTCCTTCGACTATTTCAATGTCTTCGTTTAATCCACTGTTACTTTCGTATAGATTTTTGTAGAATTCTTCAACTCTTCTAAGTATTTCTTCCCTATTTCTTGTTACGGTGCCATCCTCTCCTTTTAATGCAATGATGTGTTTCTTCCCAACAGATAAACTTCCTTTAACAACCCTAAGGCTCTTGTTATTTTCAATGGCTTTCCTTACTAGCTCACAGTTGAATTTTCTTATGTCTTCTTTCATGCTTTTGCGCAGAGTTTTACAAAGTTCTATGTACTCAATCCTGGAACTGGTATTTTGATTGTCCACCTTCATATCTCTTCGCCTTTTCATGAGCTGTTTCGTCTTCTCAGATAATTTGCTATTGTGCTTTTTACAGGTTACACCACCAATTTCCCCAGCAGTTTCAACTATTGTCTTAACAATGTTTTCATTTGCTTCTGAGATATCACTTTCATCAATAAGTCCTTCCAGTGCAGAAAAGCGATTTTTTAATTCCAACTTGAATGCCTCGGTATTTTCTTTTAATTTCTTTAAATCCACCCTCTTACTTACTTGTTTCCTAATGAGCTTCTGTCGTTCTAATTTAGTATTTAAGTGCACTTTACATCTCACCATTCGATGATCACTTCCAGTATTAAATCTGTTCAGTACACTGCAATCTTCAATAATTGATTTCTTGTTTGCCAGGATATAGTCAATTTCACTAGTTCCCCCATTTGGGTGTTTCCATGTCCATTTTCTTTGCGGTTTCTTCTTAAAAAATGAATTCATGATGCTAAGATTTTCAGCTTCTGCAAATTCGATGAGTTGATCGCCACGTTCATTCCTTTCCCCATATCCGTATTTACCAACCGATGTCTCTCCTTGTTCCTGTTGTCCAATTCTTGCATTGAAATCCCCCATGATGAGCTTGATATGTTGTTTCCCCTTGGTATGTAGCTGTTTGATTTCTTCATAAAATTCTTCAACCTCCTCGTCGGTATGGCTTGATGTTGGTGCATATGCCTGTACTATCTGAAGTTGGTATCGCTGGGTTAGTTGAACAACGAGCCTCGCTGCTCGATCTGACGTGCTTTCGACTTCAAGAAGGTAGTCTTTAATTCTTTTGTTGATTAAGAGTCCTACAATGTCCCATTTGATCTTGTCAAGTTCTTCTTCCAATTCTTGAAGTTTTGCTTCAGAAGCAAGGGATCGTCCATTATACGTAGCCAAGGTCAATAACAAACGGCAGCCTGGGCCATTCCAGTGATTCTTAGCACCCCCTGCTTTCATGCCACGCTGACCGCTGCCTTGATCAGGAATGAGTTGATCGCCACGTTCATTCCTTTCCCCGTATCCGTATTTACCAACCGATGTCTCTCCTTGTTCCTGTTGTCCAATTCTTGCATTGAAATCCCCCATGATGAGCTTGATATGTTGTTTCCCTTTGGTGTGTAACTCTTTGATTTCTTCATAAAATTCTTCAACCTCTTCGTCGGTATGGCTTGATGTTGGTGCATATACCTGTACTATTTGAAGTTGGTATCGCTGGGTTAGTTGAACAACAAGCCTCGCTGCTCGATCTGATGTACTTTCAACTTCCAGAAGACAGTCTTTAATTCTTTTGTTGATTAAGAAGCCAACACCACTTGTTCTTCCAGTTTCCGTTCCTCTATAATAAAACAAATGTCCACTTTTAAGTTCCACCAACTCTTCACCTTTTCTTCTAACTTCACTGAGTCCTACAATGTCCCATTTGATCTTGTCTAGTTCCTCTTCCAATTCCTGAAGTTTTGCTTCAGAAGCAAGGGATCGTCCATTAAACGTAGCCAAGGTCAATAACAAACGGCAGCCTGGGCCATTCCAGTGATTCTTAGCACCCCCTGCTTTCATGCCACACTGACCGCTGCCTTGATCAGGAGCACTCCAGCACCTGGAGACTAGGGGCCATGGTTTCTGGTGTGTCAACATAATGGAGGAATTAGCCATAATTTCACCACGCTGGCTAGACGGGTTGGTGAATTAGCCCTCCCCTTCCGCCTTTCTATCCGTGTAGCAAATATTAATTTGCCACATAAATAGAAAGCTCAGCCTGCACCACTTGAAGGCGGGGTAGGACACTAGGTTACTGGCCTGGCCGGTTCCACACATCGTCACATACGTTCAGCGTGTGGGTCTCCTTCCAGTTAGATACCAGCAACCCTTTTGCAGGCCATATATATATATATATATGTGTGTGTGTGTGTGTGTAGACATACATACATACAAAATTTCATTCGTGCGTTCATTTACGTTGTTGAAAACAACAGATATATTTGTATATTTGTATGTTCATCATTTATAACATTGAAAATTGTGTGTTGCAGAAAATAGCCTTGTTTAGCCAAAATAGATACTTTGCGTTCGGCGCTTCTCTGGCGTAACTTGAGATGATTCTACTGGTGGGTTTTCCTGCTCTAATGGGGTTCGCAGCAGTGCACAGCCAAAAGGACACTTCTTGATTATGTCAATCTACCCTTGACGAATCTTGTACTCTAGCAGTGTCAAATGTCACATGGAAGAACTTCAAGACTACTCAGGCTTGTTCCTGGACGAAGATTTGGGGTCATTACTTTGAGTTTGACGATGGTAAAAACAGGCTACTGTTCACCCACGCCATAGTTTAAAGGCAAAGTTGCTGGTTTTTACAACTACACAAAAACTGCAACTTCTTAGAAGGGAGTTTTAAGTTCCATCAAAATTTGAAAAAGGTTTTTTTTTAAGTCGAA
>QLNU02014176.1:173653034-173672512 GCA_006491805.2 Dysdera silvatica | reverse complement strand
GTTTCTAGATCAACACAGTTGTACTTAAAATATTATGTTTTTAAATATGCAGTATATATGTACAGTTTAACCTCGATTTAATGATTTCCATGGACCAGTGAATATAATCGTTAAATGTGGGGGTGGGGGGAGACACATTTATTGGAATCAATGATGTACCCATTAGTGGGGCTCTTTTATGGGCTGAGAATTTGTATCTAAAATATGTTAAAAGTAACAACCATTACATTATAAAAAAAATAATGATTTTTTTTACATTTTGGCCTCCCCATGCAAAAATCATGGGTGCGCTATTGATCGAATGAAGTAAATTATCGAAAAGGAGAACAATAAAAATGCTTACCAGCATTCTGAAGAATACATGTTAATTTTAATAAACATAAGACGTATGTACGCACTTAATTACTACTTCAAAAATAAATCTTGATTGACATTTATTTTGGTTTTTCTTGGAAGTTGGCATTTAATGTTGACTCTTTGATTTTTTTCAAATGCGTCGAACAGATCCTTATTAACGTCAAACTGCAGTAAATATTTCTTTGTGCACTGTAAATCAGCATTCGCTTCAAGTGAGTGAAGTCAATTGAAGTTGATTTTCTGATGATAACTGATTTTCTAACTGAAATTCTACTTGCAGCTACAGGCTAATGATGAAAATTTATCGTTAAATCAAGAAAAATATAACACTGAACTCAATGTAACTCAATATGGACCAATAAAAACAATCGTTAAATTGAAGTTAGACTGTGTAATTAAAAAAGAATTAAAAAATAAATGCATTTTTTTAACGTTTAAGAAAATCGAGAATTAGTTCAAATTTTATTATAATTTATTTTAAATTTATGAATGTGATTATATTGAAGTGTCTTCAAATCTCTTGAGAAAATATTTTGACCTGGTTTGGAGCAATGACCTTCGTTGGCTTTGTAGCATAAAACTTAAACGTTTAATTGTTTTTAAAAAATTTTTTGTTCAGGTACCCCTTGGAGCTGGTGTGGCATTTGCTATGAAGTATCAAGGTCGTGGCGACATTTGTTTGGCGCTATATGGTGATGGTGCTGCCAACCAAGGTCAAGTCTTTGAAGCATACAATATGTCAAAATTGTGGAGTTTGCCAGTTATCTTTATTTGTGAAAATAATGGTTTTGGAATGGGAACGAGTGTTGAGAGAGCATCTGCTTCTACAGACTATTATACTCGGGGTGATTATATTCCCGGTCTATGGGTGAGTATCTTACAAGAGTAATAGCTTATATCCAACTTATGTTAAATAATTTGAAAACTGACCTGTGGGTTAAAAATATTTTTTCTTTAATTATCGAAAGAAACTAGCTTGTGTGTGTTGTGAATTAAGCAATAGTTTCACTTCTTGATTCAGTTCTTTTGTTCTCTGTGGACAATCTGTATTGCCTTAGCGGGCTTTAACCCTTTAAGAAATTTAAGCGCCCGATGCATCCGAGATTTTGTTTTGCAGTTAAAGATTTTAAGCATCTAAACGGGCAGGGTGGGGCAGTTATCAAAGCAATGGAAAATACCATCTGTGATGGCGAACAATTCCATTGTTGTGAGCTGGCCTTCTAGAGCAACGGGGGGTATAGAGGTATTGTGTACTATGCAGGTTTGCTACTTTACCCATGAATATACGAGATGTTTAAATACAGCCTAATTTGTCATTAGGCTGTAGCTGTTTTCTAATTTACAATCATGCTTTAAAATATATTTGCTTATGTGTTTTCTCCTTTATCTATATATATTTGATTTTCATCGTTATGTTTCATCTTAAAAAAGGTGGTTTATTAGATAATGAAATAGTTTTCGCTTTGTGCAAATGAAGAAAATGAATCTAGTTCTTGTGATTCGAGTGATTCTGAATCAATATATAACAAGACGCAATTTCATATTTTTAACTGAATTTTGTGTACCACCAAAAATATAGAAGAAAAAAAATTAAGGAATAGGTCCCTATAAATTATGCGGTATTGATATGGCAACTTATTGAAATTATGCGGATAATATGAGGACAAGGGAGGGAAAGTAATATACTAGTATATAATCATCTTACAACAAACCTACTTTGAATGAAATATCCATTTAATAAAATTTTTAATTATTTTTCTGTTACCAGTACAAAAAACATTTTATTGAAGAATATTTCCATAATTAAGGGTAAGGGAGAATTCAAGTATTATGTAAGCACCTGGCGGGGAGGTTGCTGTTGTGCTTATTTTCCAATGTTAATTTTTGCTTGTCAGGGGGATGGGCATGTTGAAATGGCCAAAATATTGCTTACGTAATGCTTGAACCTTCCCTAACTGTGGCGATGCAGTTTTTAGGGTCAAGAAGAATATACGAGGAGGGGAGGGGGACGAAGAAAACAAATAAAATTGTGGCAACTGCAAAATTATGCAAAAAAAAAAAATATATATATATATAAATTGCACATAAAATTGCAAATTATTCGAAAAATGCGAAAATCTGGAATAATTGCGAATTATGCAGAAAATGTCAAATTATGCGAATTTCCACATTTTTATAGATCCCTTATAATGAAGGTATTCATATTGTCTGCTTAGAATCGAAATTCATTGACATTTTTTTGAAAATGCGTTTTTCCTGCTGGTAACATTTTTATTATTTTGACAACTACTATATTAATCTATATAAGAACAATGGTGTAATTATAGGTAATTTCAGTTTAAAAATGTTTAAAAGTGAAAAATCCCAAATTGATGGAATAAAATTAACGAAAGATTTTTTTTTTTTAAAATCAATAAATTAAAATCTTCATTAAATAAAGTTTTAAGTCGTAAAAGGCTTGTCTATAATATGCCTGCCGTTTCTTTTGAAATTGAACCCCAACTTGTAATTGACAGTTTGCGGTTTCGAAATGCTACACAGCGTCCTACCTGCTTGCCATTGTAAACAACAGACTAAATCAGTAGGGGGGGTCAGCAGTGGAGTTCTGTGAGAGTCTATTATTTTTGTGCCCAACACAAAGCTTCAAAAAAAAAAATGATTTTTGAGCATCGAGAATCCTTAAAGAATTAGGGTCTAGGGAACTGTAAACCCCCCCCCTCCCCAACACACACACACAAAAAAAAATTGATTTTGTCATTGGGTAAAAAAAATTTCAGAGCAGAAGTAGCAATTTCTCCCTTCCCCACCTCTAGTCACACCTATAGTTCGTTCACGAAAAGTAGTCCGATGGTACCGTTAGAAATAACGGGAGTTGACATCACAAACGGCCTAGCCGATTACAGCAGAGGGGAGGACGTCATTTCAGAACTGGTTTTTAGCAAACGTTTGTCTGCGCCAACAACCAGTTCTGAAATGACGTCCTCCCCTCTGCTGTAATCGGCTAGGCCGTTTGCGACATCAGCTCCCGTTATTTCTAACGGTACCATCGAACCACTTTTCGTGAACGAACTGTAGGTATACCTTCATCAAGAATTTACTGTTTGCTACAATATCCCATACATAAAATACTAATTATTGTTACTTTACACAATTTTCCCTTTAGTAGAGGAATATCTTCCTGATAGTATAAATAAGACATAACGATTTTTTTGTCGAACTTAACATCGAAAGCAGCTTAATGCTAACTGTTTTAAATCCAGATGACAGTATGATACAGTCGAATCTACTTATATCAAATTTCTTGCATGTCCCCTGGATCGTGTAATATTCATCAGCCAGTTGGATATATCAAAGTTCACATATATTGAATGTTTTCATGGCTCCCTTCAGCTGCGTTATAAGCATATTTGACTATATCTGTCCCAGCTTTTATAAGTCTATAAAAGATTCAGGTTTAAATTTTAAGTTGTAAATACCTTGAAAGAGTCATATTATTATAATATGAAGCAACCATCGTCTCTGATCCAATTCTTAAAGGGAGAAATTTACTATTTATTTAGAGCATGTGAGGCCTTCTATTCCACTTTGGTGCACCTTCGGAACAGTCATGGAACATGGGGTTCTAAAAAAGCAGCTGTAATATGAATTTTGAATTTACTGTTTAACAGAATTGGCAATTGTTTTTATTAATGGCAATTTTCATAAGGATTTATGGAATTAATATTTTCAGGTCGATGGAATGGATGTTTTGGCAGTGAGAGAAGCTACGAAATTTGCCGGGGACATCTGTCGTGCTGGCAAAGGTCCCATGGTTATGGAAGTTGCAACATACCGTTACCATGGTCACAGTATGAGTGACCCTGGCACAAGGTATTCTCAATAAAATATTCAATTTAAAGGTCAATTGCTGTACTTTTGCTGTCCAAATATACACAAAAATTAAGCAATTAACAAACCGTTTTTGAAATTGCACTAATTTCTTTTGCACAAATCATCGAGGCAAGCACATTACACTTTTGTGCACGTTTGTTTATGTGACACACTGTATCATGCAGAAAGTTTGGTTTATTATGTGTTCTGTTCTTTGTTAACTAACATTTTGTTAGTCACTGTACTAAATAAATGTGTGTATTTATTAATGTTTTCTTTCATATAATTCTAGCTATCGAACAAGAGAAGAAATTCAGGAGGTTCGCCAAACTCGTGACCCCATCACATCTTTTAGGGAAAAGATCATTTCTGCAAACCTTGTTGAAGCCGATGAATTAAAAGTAAAAATAATTTTTTTATTTTCATGTGGTGCTAGAAAAACCATTATTTTTTTTTTCAAATCGGGAGAATATTTTAAGCAGAAGACAGTGTGATGAAATTTTATCATATTGGCATATGATTATGAATTCTTTTAATCATAATAAGAAATGGAGTTGTTTCAGAAGATCTTTGCATCCTTTAAAAATCTACGAGTCAATAACTTTTCCCATTTTTTCTGTTAACATGGTGTAATGCATTTAATTACCATCTAAAAAAAAAAAAGAAAAAAATTAGCAGCAAAGTTTCAGAATGCTTATTCAATGCTGTAGGTGGTGGTTTTCTAAATTCCTCACCAGTTTTAGTTATCAAACTGTTCTCGGTATATGACAATTTAGACTGCAAGCTAAAGGCAGATATTTGGCATAGTGGCACCATGATAGATGCCATTTTTCTTGACCCTGACATCACCCCATGACACATTCACATCCAGTCAGGCTTATTCAAGAGTCGAATGCAAACTCAATGGCAGTGGACCGAACGGATGGGGCTTGGCACCATAGATACTGGTGCAGTATAAACTTGGTTGTCCAGGCACCATAAACTACGAACAACCATATGTTTATTGTTTCTTTAGCTAGAGTCATTTGAGGCACCGTATATACTTATATATTGTATTTACTAGAATATGTTAGACATTGCCGAACCTATAAAACCAGGGAATATATATTAAAACCACCAATCTTTTACGTTTTACTATCTCCAATCTGGTAATACTGCTTCCTATTTTACTGTCAATGGCACTAAGAGCATGGAGGGCTCAACAGCAGGGTTCCCACATATGCATGCAAAACCTGGATTCCGTCAGGAATTTGAATTGTTACTAAAATCTGGATAGGCCTTTGGTGTTTATCAAACTTGGAAAATCAGGGAGAAAGTCTGCAGACTTGTTTTAGTAATAGAATTGCTTAGTAGTTCCCTTCAAATCAAGGCCCAGTTCAAGTTTGGTTTACAGCTAATTAGTCGGAATTTTCTCCAATGGGGAGCATGGCTACAGAATGAATAAAGGCCTTCAGTGCTCATGACTGGTGGTAATTTTAATATGTCGTTTTGGTGATCTTTACTACTATTTTTGTATAAAATAATATTTTTAAGCACTCCTGCAAGTATGCACGAAAACTTACAACTACTCACCAATTAATAAAACTTTATTTCATGAAGATTGTTTTGGAAATGTTTCATGTGAACAGGGTTGAATTATTGCATAGATAAAAAGGGCAAATGACGAGGGCCAGTTTCTTTTTTAGGGACCTGGCGTGGTAAAGACACAACGTTACTTCAAAATCATTGTCAATCACACATTATCACTAGGGCAGGAATTTTATCACGGCGCGAATTTCCGCAATTTTTTCCACAAAATTTAGTTTTTTTGTATGTATGTTGCATGCAAATATGTTACCTGTACAGACTATTTTCAAAGTTTAAAATTTAAATTACAGATTTAGCGAGTGATCTAATATAGCGAGCATTTTCATTGGACCCATGATCCTCATTATATGCGGGTCATACTGTACTTCTGGAATTACCACCTTCGGCAGCCACCCTTTACAATGAAACCCTTGCACAACCTCCCCCCTCATACTGTATTTATACCACAAGGGGCCCAGAAAAAATTTGTCTAGGGTCCTATGAAACCTTAATCCAACCCTGTAGGTGACTATATGTTTTAGGGTAAAAGTATTTAAATATCGTAACAAGGTAGTATTCAAGTTTTGTGTGAATTTGTTTTCTGTGGATTGTTTTTGGTATATCTATTGATTCAATTTGCAGAAAATTGATCAAGAAATTAAAAAAGCAGTTGACGAAGCTACTGCTGAGGCTAAGGCGGCCAGTGAAATTCCTCTAGAAGAACTCTTTGCCGACGTTGAAGTGGAACCTGTCTACCCAAATATAAGAGGCATCACCCCATTTACCGAACATCTGCACAAGAAGATCAGTACACCACTCAACATTTAAATGACGCTTCCGGAAAAAAAAAAAAAAAAAAAAATTATGGGTTAATTTCTATAACTTACTCCCTAGTTGTGTATAATTTATTTGCGCTAACAAAACTAGTCATTTCTTTTCGGCAACGGATGGCCTTTTAGGTTTTATTTTTGTTTAATGGGCTACTTCCATGCCATGCCAGGGTGGATGGGAATGTGTGGGAAGGTGTGTTTGGCGGCCAAAGTGGAGACCCATAACAAATGGGGGGCATGTGCCCCTATACCTCCTGGATCTACCCTTGGTGAACGGCCTGGGGCCCCCAATTTTTATAGACTCATGAAGAACCTGGATAGCTCAATTGATAAAATGTTAGCCATTTTAAACCTAACAGTCCAAAAATTGAGTCCCTGTTCAGGCAGAGATGCCTTATGTGGTGGTGTAGTTGTAACAGGTTTGCCTACTGTGCCATTAATTTGGGTTTGATCCCAGTGGTATCGTAATTGCTTCCGGTTTTTCTGCTTACCATATCTCGAGGTGTAGTGTCCGGGGCAACATAGTTTTGGATTCCTTGAACTGTAGGATCTGATGAAGCATGATCTTTGCTGTTCTTGTGCCATTACAATCCCGATGATCTTTCATTTAAATGCAGGGTGTCTACCAGGTCATGGAAGTGAAGGAAAGGTCACGGAAGTCAAGAAAAGATCACTAAATCAATGCTGTAGGTCACGGTTACACAAATTCTTTTCAATTTTACGTGTGCTTTGAGTTGTAATTTTCATACAATATTTTAACTATTTTTTACTAATAAAGTTATATTTGGCTATTTTTGTCAATACTTGAAAATTTTTAGTGATTTCCAGATGCATTTTGCTATACTTTGGCAATAGTTAGGTATTTTCAGCTACTTTTTATATAGCCATTTTATTAATCGTAAAAAAGAAAGTTGAGAAACTTCTGTAAGGTCAAGGAATATACAAAAGTAGTCGAGGAACTGGGTTTCTTATTTTTAGTAGACACCCTGTAAATGTGATGATCACGGTTTGTCAATTTTATTAACGTTTAGAATACTTTTTTTTTAAATAATTTTTGTATACAAAATAAGAGAAATGATAATATTCATGAAGTTTTCTGTTGTTGATCTAGTAAACCTTAAATGGATCTCACTTGTAAGAATGGTTCTGATCATTTGAATGTATAATTATTTAAATTTGGTTGTTGGTGAAAGTTTAAATGCATCGTCACCTAGATTGCTAATATAGGTGGTGCTAATCTAGCTATATATTCTAGAGTTTCTTGACCAGGGTTCATCGAAAGTAATTGTAAAAACGAAGCTCTTACTGCTCGGGTAGCTCTGGTCCGATATAATGGATAATTTGTAGGCAGTTGGTCCATGAGATCTTTAAATTATTTCAAATGCCCCTCTATAAAAAAAAAAAAGAACACAAGGAACGCTAATATACCACAAATGGAATAAACTAAGCAAAAAAAGGCTAAATACAGTGCTACCAAGGCTTCAATATACTATAAAGACTGTAAAATACTGCAAAAGATTAACATTCGGAAAAAGCATGTTTTATCAGCTTCTTTTATATAATACACGCATCTGTTGGTTCATCAAGATGTTCTGAGTTTCATGTTTTACAAAATTATTTACATATCAACTTTTGCTAGTATCCAAATTTTGAGTTTATGGACTCCTAGAACCACGACCCTCTTTGCATTTACATGTAAGTGGCGAGTTATTATGTGATTGAAAATAAGGAATAAGACTAATTTATAAATGGTTTTGGATCATCTTTTAAATTTTTGTAACTGTATTAGCGAAGATTTTTTATTGTAGCAATTCTTTTGATCGTGTTTTAAAGTTGCTTACTCATTTTCTACTGAAATTTTGAAACTTAACAGAATTTAAACTGCATGTCATAGAATTGTTCATGCTATATTTGTACTTTAAAAAAAAAAATACTAACTTAGTTTATGTTGACTTCCAGTCTATTTCAAAAAAAGTTTCTTTATTTTCCCCTTCATATTCATGCTAATTTTACGCTTAGTTTTGGGAGTGTTCTGCTCACATTTGGTTTATGAAATTGTAATACAAGTTTATAAATTGGTTTATAAAAATGCTATTTTTGTATTTTAGTTTTAACTTTATTAGTGCAATAAAATTTAGTCCTCCATTGTGTAGATGAAAACAATGTGTGGATGCTTCCTCTCCCCATGAAGGAACTTCCATGTAACAACTTGCCATGTAATCACATACCTGTAAGGACTTTACACATAATGACTTGTAATATCTTACTGTGTTCCACTTTCAAACTTTTGAAACAATATTTCGTAGATTGCATGCCATATGATGATTGTTCGTAACTGATATATATGTTAATATGTATATTTAATAGTACGGCAAATATGCTCATTAGCAGGCACTCTGGATTAAAAAAAATTGTCCTTAGAAGATAGGTGACCCTAAAAGTGAGGTATTATTGTAAAGGATTTTTTTCCCTGGAGATTTTTATTTGACTAAAAATAGGGTGAGAGTACTGTGTGTGTGAGTGGTGTCCATTAAGAATGGTTTTACTGTATAACAGGTTAGAAGCATTTATTATAAAATATAATAAAATGTAAAAGACTATTGTGCCATGTTGCATTTTTGAAAATCTTGTGTCGTTTTTGAAACCTGCAGAACTACATACAATTCTTTTTAAAGTTATTAATATGACATGCGTTGTGTTTACAACCATGAATAGTCATAAGAGGCACAAAAAATAAACATAATTGGGGCAAAAGAAACTCAAAATTCTTTATCAATGAGAACGAAACGTTCATGTCTACAAATAAATTGTTTTTTTGTTGTTTTTTTCAGAGTATGTCTAACACATCCAGTCAGGGGCGGACTGGGTCCTCTCAAAGGGCGCATACCCTAGATTACCGGCCTAGTCTTTTCAGGCATACCCACAAGGCATGTGCCTGTTGATCTGCGATAGAAAACTCGGAAATCAAATTTTCCAAACTCAACAACATTGAAAATAAAAAATGTTCTCTAATACAAATACAGTATGAATATAAATGTAATGTCTTTGTTGACATGAATTGTTCGTTAATAGGTTAA
Source organism: Dysdera silvatica (assembly GCA_006491805.2). Lineage (NCBI taxonomy): Eukaryota > Metazoa > Arthropoda > Arachnida > Araneae > Dysderidae > Dysdera > Dysdera silvatica. Next base: position 173,662,812 of record QLNU02014176.1, on the reverse strand, counting down.
TGTCAACTTGCACGACATTAGGTTTCTCAAACTCTTTTTTATGTGGCCTTCTAAATAGTTGTGCGCATAGATTTTGGAGTTGGGGGAAGGGGAATAATAGCTGAGAGAGCCCAAAATATTAGTCATTATTTACTATTAATTATCAAATAAAATTATTAGTTTCAATGATTATGTGAATTATTTAAGATATAAAAAAAAAAGAAAAGTTATTCCTTTGTAACAGCGTTTTCCTACCTTCTTTCCTCTCCTGTACCCCTTGATTAGGCTCTTCATTTATGAGTCCCCCTCCACCTAATCCTTCTATGCAAAACAAAAAATGTTTTTGTTAGGTAGTCATATATATGTATGTGTGTGTGTCCTTAGATTAGCTAAACAATTAAATGACTTGATGACATTTATAGGCTTGTATTTTTGATTTCCATGTTATAATTTATTTCAATTTATTATAATAGCAGCTCAACATCGAAATAATTTTTATGACCATAAACATCCGGGATGTTAACAGTGTTTATATCCTGATCAGCACTGTAGCTAGGTAACCCCCATAGGCGAAACTTGAGAATACTATTAAATATAGCATGAACTGGGGGCTGACTTAAATTCTGGGGCCCGGGGCATATAATTATGAAGAGGCCCCCACCCCTCCTGTACCAATCTTCAGACCTTTTCACTCTTATAGGTATTAATGAATTTGATCTCTCAACCAGGTCCTCTTTTGAAAGTTCTGTTAATTTCCATAAAAAAATTAACATTTCATCGATGCTTCAAACAACCATGTAACAAGTTGCAATGTTTGCAATAGCACGATCCTGTCAAAACTTAAAACACTGGGCCATAGGCTCAGAGTTGTAAATTTGGGGGAAAAATTGCATGGAAAAAGGTAAGATTTCGCCTCTTTTCTAAAAAAGGGGGGAAACAAGTGTGTGTCCCCCCCCCAGATTGTGTCTATACACTAGGCATTTGAGATTCCCTTCAGGTTCTCTGCTGGCCCGCGAGATCTGTGAGAATTTTTCATGTGGCCCGCTGGCCAAAAAGGTTGGGGGCTAGGCATTGGCGTACGCAGGGGAGTGTTGATGGAGGTGTTAGGCTCCCTTACGAACTTTCTGCGTACGCCTATGAGGCTACGTTTGAATTCCTCGGAAAACTGTAGATCCTGGTGCAACACCGTAAAAGTGCGAATGAATAAATCATTGCAAATTCTACGTTTGTCATTCATATTGAGCTGGAGTCGCGGTTGTATGAAATATTGGATATTTATAAATGTTTGGATATTAGAGATGGCAAAACCGCCAGACTGATTATGCGCATTTCCATTGGGTACTAAGGCAATAATCTGGATTTGATTTTCAGGAGACTGTTTTCCGGTTTCTTCTTACTGATCCATTTTTTCTTTTCCGGAAAATTGTCAATCTTGGTGCAAGATATTCTAAACAGTCCTCATGTTATAAAAATATAGATTAAACAAAGGGTCGATGTATTATATGTTCAGAGGGTTTTAAGCGCGATGACTTGGCGATGATATTTACTAGGCATCACTCATTTTGGAGAGGAGTCACCAAATAACATACCCACTCCTGTTCTAACGTCATACGAGTAGTTTAGCATGCATTAGATAATACCTAAATCAGTGGGGCCTTGATGTGGCCCGATACCAGGCTTCGTGATGTCATAATTTGGGGCCTTAGAATCGGTGGATAATGTGCGCCGAAGATGCATTTTTCTGAACTTTTTTTTTTTTTCCGTTTCGATTACTTGGAATTCAAATTTTAATTTAACCCTTTGAATGAATTTCATACACAACCTTTATTTATTAATGTTTCCTTTTCGATTATGTAGAATTTAAATTTTAAGTTAGATCTTTGAATGACGTTCATGCAAAATTATTATTAGTATTTTTTTTTTCATTGACACCTGAATTATGACAAAGGGATGAGAGGGTCCCAAAAAGGTGTCGCGTTAGTTCGTCGTGGGACAATTTGTCGCGAGCACAGTTCGTCGCAAGCGCAATGTGTCGCGTCATACTTCTGTTATAATTTGCAATCTATTTATTTATTGGGGTTTCTTTGCTTGTATATACAGTAGGACCCCAGTAATCTGATAATATATTTATTTATTGGGGTTTCTTGGCTTGTAAATACGGTAGAATCCCGGATATGCGAACCTCGCTTAACCGAAACGTCCTACAATACTGTTTTTTAAGTGGACACTAGTTCAACATTTTGCTTGTAAATGTGTTAATTACTTGTTGTGCCCAGCGACAAGTTGTCCCGCAACGAATTGACGCGGAATCTCCGAGAAATAGTCGCAGAAAGATACATATGTTTTGCACCCCCCATTCTAGAAACAATCCTGCAGGCACTTATAATGTATATACTAAAATCAGTGGAAAATAAGAAATAATGAGTTAAAAGAAAATTTATCTTTGTAAATTTATATCCACAGACACTTGTTTTCAACCGCTGCAGCGATAATTTCTTCGGATATTTATTTCTCTTTCCTTCATTTAAAAGAAAAACTAATTAAATTTTGAATGTTACGGAATATTATTTCGCAGTTTAAAGACGCAAATAAGTTTGTCGCAAATTTTTTTCTTTTGATTAAAGCACTGTCATATACTTACAACTGTATAACAAGGTAACAAATATATTTAAGATTCTTACAAATATAAACCTTACGACATAGATTACCTATACGTTAAAAACTTATTTACCTCCGAATGTTTTTGCAATCTGTAATGTAAAGCTGTAGCAATATCTAGCTAATAATTTTTCAGCATAAAATTATGATATTTCGACGAATATATGGTGTTTTTACTTCAAACAAATCATACACAAACCACGTTTACAAAATAAGTACTATATTTGACGCAGTATAGCTCAGATGCTCTTGCGCCATAAAAAATCCAAACAAACAACGTAAGCCCCATCGAGCGACGTCATGAGGGTTTAAATCGATGCAGTAGTGGGCCCAATCAAGTATAACGACAGCCCCGCCTTGACACCCACACCTTCCCCGACGTAACATTGACTCTGGAGAAGCTGCGTATTAAAAGGTTTGAATCAACGTAATGCGATGGAAGCTTTTTAATCCGGCATTTTTGAGTTCGGCACATTTTATAATCTGGCACCGATTGAGCTACTCGCGTTCGGATTTTTTCGAGTGGATTTGACCGTTTGTTCAGCTTGACCGCCAGGTCGGATGAAAGAAAGACATGGCAGATGAAGCTAAAGTCTCGTGGAAACAGGCTTCTGACGTATTAAATACATTTATAAAATTTGCCGTATCCAACAAAAGCTGTAACTCTGCAGAATTCATAAATGTGTATATAATCCGTAACGATTTTTTGAAAAAAAGATCCGAATCACGGAGGCTACGTGATATCAAAGACTTTTTTTTAAACAGTAACGCTCAGGTGTATTTTTTCTTGCCATGGATCAGCTTATTATAACTTGTTTTAAATACCATTGTACTGAGAGGTAAAGAGAGTATGCCATCGATTAGTGGAATAATACGATACAGTGTGAAAGTCAAAACTTGACTTGCACACTGTATCATATTGTATTAATTTTTCTTTGGTGTTCCCGTTAAAACCATATTAACGTTCGATAATCCATCAAAATCGTTAATCCGAATATGCCGAATTAAAGAGCTCCTACTGTACAAATAATTTTAAATAGGACAAAATAAGCTATTTGTTTAGAACATAAGAAAAATTAATCCATAAAAAAAAATTTCAAACAACGCCAAATTAACACTTTCGCCAAGCCATCGTACTTAAAACCTGAAATTGCATCGACCTTAAAAAAAGTCGCAGGTTGTTGACCTATGCATTAACCGAAGGATTTTATATGTATAAAGAATAGGACAAAAAAATAGTATAGCAAAAACTATTTGATAGGCTTGTTCTTCGAAATCTATTTTGAAAATTTCCGGTTGTGTTAGATAAAAAAGGCGCAAGTGAGGAAGTATGATTTTAATTAAACAGTAGTTGGTTACAGAACAAAAAAAGCAGTTTGGAAATGCTGAACTGTGCAGCCCAGTTGGAAAGGATTTTTTTTTTTTTTGCACAGGCGTGCTTTATGAGGAAAGAGAGAGAGAAAGTCTAACTTTATATAGTTGAGGAACTTTGGTTTTATTGCTCAAGAACAGTTAAGGCTATGTTACGCCTACAGGCGCCGTTAGCGGGGGGGACAGGGGGGACCCGCCCTCCAATATTTGTATTAAGGTTCCATATCCCCCTCCAATTTCAAACAAAATGCCTTAATTGATATTGTCCCCCCGCAATATTTTTATGACCTCGGCTCCCATGCTTACATGCCGAGACGTAAACTTACCTGGGCATCCCAATCTCTGTCATTTGGGGCATAGGCGTAACATGGGGTTAAATGTAGTGTATAAAAATCCAAAATTACATGGGAAAAGGTAAAAAATTTTGCCTCTTCCTAAAAAAAACTGGGGGATAAATTCCAGCCTATGCGCATAAGCGGCGTTCCTGCATATATAATATAATATCCGGTTGTCATTGGGGACATGGCCCTCAACCTAGAACTAGAACTTCCGGGTTCGATTCCACCACGGCAGGCCTGTATGTAGCCAAGATGAAGGGACAATGCAGAGGGCACCCGGAGATTTTTCTATATACATAAACATAGCTCGATGGGGCAATTGGAGCCACGTCTCTGCTATCCCCAACTTGGCTATATGCCTACAACACAATATGATCTTAAATAAAACCTTCACTTTGCTAAAGCTTTTGGCACCCAGAGAGGCTATTGTATGTCTATGGTTCTCAATCAATTTTCAGTGCGGGCCATTTTAGATCTTTTTTTTTTTTTCGGTCGGCGGGCCACAAGATATGAAAATGAAATTATCACACGCTATATAGACATTGGCGTAACTAGAGGGGGTGGTTATCCCCCTAGAAATTTTCTGATTCAGTGAAATAGTATTGAGGAAAGAGCTTTAGCCCCCCATCTAGAAAAAAAATTTCAATTTCTTATCTTGTGTAGCCGGGCCAGTTTTTACTGCTCGCGGGCCGCCTATCGAAAACCATTGCCGCATATAAATATTTATTTTAATAATTTTATTTTAAGGACCAGGCATTACCGTGCGCAGGTGGTGTCGATGGGGTTGTAACCTATTGCAGTGAAATTTTGTACATGGATATGTGCAATATATACTCTATATCTGAAGTTATAGATCTATAATTCCCGTCCCCCACCTTATGGAATATCTACATATGCTTATGGGACTAGCAGGGCCATGGGCGAACTGAGTCCTATCCTATCCCACATGAGAGCGCACTGGAAGTTCAACTGGGCGCCTAGTTTGCCCCTGAGCAGGACCGCCGTTTGCGTGGGGATGCTAGTACAACAGTACTAAGGCCCGGAGCTTTTAGAGGCTCGCGATGCTGCTGCTGCTTTTTTTTTTTTTAACTGGGGCTTGGGGCTTATAGAGGCCCATGATGTTGAATACGTTTTTAGCAGGGGGCCCGTTGAGAAAATTGGTACCGAGGCCCATTATTTATACCAGCGGCCTTAGGGACCCGAGAACAAGTATTGCCGTTAGTGAAACAACAGCGCCTAAAACACACACAATGTTAATTCAGTCTTACAATAAAGCATGTTTTTTTTTTTTTTTTTTTTAACCTTTCCCATTATTCTATGTAAAGTAACGATGAAATCGTGAAAATGTAGGTTCAAACGAAATATAGATGATGGCTGTTAAGTTTGAAAAATAGTGTACTAAAAATTGAAATAACATACAATTCTTTCAATAAAATTGTAAAAGTAAGGCACGTAAGTAGTGGCGTAGTAATATAATTTGGGTCCCAATGCAATCGCTGGTATAGAGGCCCCAACCCCATACCAGGATCCCACAATTATGCTATCTAAGGAGCCTCGACTTCCAAAAAAACCCCCCAGAAGGAAAGGTCCCAATGGAACTACATTGATTGCATTGCTATCACTACGCCATTGTACGTAAGTTGATTAAGTAACATTAATCACCCAATGAAAAGTAATGTGATTTATTTTGTATTTTTTTTTAAAGAGAGAGAAAATTTACGCAAGACGAAAGGAACGCGGTAATACTTTTTTTTATTTTTGGTTAAATAATTATTTATCCATAGATTAATGTTCTAATCAATAGATTAATTACTTTTCCTCTGAAAGCATTATAAAATCATGGCGATGGAGGCAGAGCTTTGGGCATTCCCTTGTACCCCCCTTTTTTTTACTTCAAAGTTTTTGCGCGGCAAATTTGTTATTATCCCAATAAATGGAAAGAAAAATAAATATAACGTTTTCTTAATTTTAACTTCTCTTTAAGGTTTCATATTCCCAAAATTCACAAACTCGATTCCGAATCTTTTATGAAATCTCAAAATTTCGCACACCACTCTTATTTTTAAAAAAATCATAGCAATAATTTATTGCTTAACGCATTTTTAGAAAATTACTGGATTAACGAACAAAAAAGTGTGCAGTAAAAAATTCAAAAAGTAGAAACTTTTTGAAAGCCAGCTTCGGCATCACGTTGAGCAGCGTCTAAATTTTACGTCACGTGATCACAGCGTCCTTCAAACTGTTTACCGTTATCTTCAGCTTGGTGTCGGAAACCGTTAATTTCTGAAATAATTTCCTGAAATGTCGGAAGTTGCAGCCGAAAGTCGCATTGACGGATCCAAAGACGAGGTATGACCCTTAATTCCATTGAATATTGTGCGTACTTTTAGTGATTAGAATTTGTTTCCCCGCCGAGCGGCATTTTTCGCGGCAAAACTACGCGGGTTCGACATTTAGCCGGATTCGTGGAAAATAACGCATTTTTTCACCGTAAATTCATGATATTTTAGTGTTAGACATTATTTTAAATTTTTCTGATGTTTTAATTGAGGCTGAAAAATTCTAATTGTGATGAGTACGATATTCATCGTCGAAAAATAATGTTATGGCGGGTCTTTCGTGTATGGGCTTTCCGCTATTTGCGCCATTTATTGCGCATGTCCACCGAAATGGTATCTTTACCGTTCGAAACGCTTTAATTTTTCTGAATGAATACAACCGTTTTTGAATTTTATTTTTAGGATTATTTTTTTTTAAATTTGCCGAGAAATTCATACTGTAATTGCTAATTAATAGGCTTTAAGTAAAAAATCTAATTTGCAGTAATGTTGTTGACTGATATTGGCGCCATCTGGAATTTGAAATTTTTGAATTCAGAGCTGCTCCTTGCAACAGTTTTAAGTTCATAAAAAAAAATTCTTGTTTTCAAATTGGCGGCGCTATAAGCAACAAAAGACATTAAAGTGAAAAACGAAATATTTTAATTATTATTTATTTTAAAAATAGTGATTTTCAACGGTCGTTTGCACTACATAACCCGCACAATTTTTGCAATGTGGGAGGAAGCAACAGATGCTTCCGTTCACCCATCCTTTTAGTTGATTAAAAATCCTTTTAATTAATTAAAAGGTTTGATATAATGTTTTAAAGTTAATTGCCGACATCGATTGTGAGAGCTGGGATGTTAAAATTTTTTAAATACCTTAAAACTTTTTGAAAATGAAATACCAAATTTTACCTGAGCTTAAGTAAAAGGAATAAAATAATAAAAGTGACTATGGAAACTATCACCCAACAAATTAATGAGTTTATAAATACGATTATTCCTTGTAATTATTGGTAAAACTACAGATTTAGATTATATTAAAAAATTTCAGAATCATTTTGACAGATCAGAAGTTATTAAATTCAGCTAAACACAAGTGTAATAGAACATATACTTCTGTATCTGGGTTAATTTTTGTGGACCCTCTATCCGTAAATCGAAAATGAACCAAATTCAGAGGTCCAGTACCAGTTTTTTTTATTAATTAGTATCACATACCCACACACACACACATATATATGTATATATATGAGGCCTTGAAAACAATGGTACGACTCCATTTTTGCTGAAAGTGAGATAAGAAAGGGTTTGCGTCCAGTTTCGTTTTGGCCAATAGTAACATGGTGCTATTCTGTAGCAATTAATTACACTATGGACATATCCCAGTGTTGTAGGCAACCTCAGAGGATGGACAACACAAAAATTAAATTTTTGTGACTTACAACACTGTTGTTTTCAACACCTCATATATGTATAATGCTTACATATTTACGGGAAAGGAGTGTTGCTATTTTAGAAATACAGTTTCAGTATTTTTTACCGTGAAATTATGTAAAACATCTCTCAAAGGTTTGAAAAGAACTTTTGTTGCTCACCGTTTAGATTGTTTACTGCTGGCAAAGTATCTCCGCTGTAGCATAAATTGAGTTTATTTGATTGGGTTTATTTCAGCATAATGGCCCATATACCAACAAACATTTTTTCTTTATATTTCTCAATGCTATGATAATTTCGCGGAGATAAGCTATGTCTATATGTGGTTAATAGCTAAGTTTTGTGGGGAATGAAAGTACCGAAACAATTTTTAAAATAAATTGATACATTGAAATTGCAGGTTTTAATGTTTCAGTATTTACTATGCAAAATTAATATTAGTGAATAAATTGTATTTTTTTTAACTGGATGTAATATACCCCTGTGCTTAATTTTATTTATGCAAAAATTATGCATGTTTTTTGAAGTCGGCAAGTATGATATCAGAATTTTTGCTATAGGAATGAAAAGTCTTTTCAGTTTCTTAGTTTCAACTTTTGTGGTGAAATAAAACTCACTTTTTTTTTCTTTTCTTTATTATTTTAAAGAATATCAAGATCAGTTTTTCCAGCAGCGATTTTATCCTTGCAACAACTTTTTACAATCTCTGAATTGATAATTCTTCAATACATGTGTCCCGTATTGATAGCACTATAGAATCAGTTAACAAAATTGTTCCATACTTTTTAAAAACATCATAATTTAACAAATTGGATTTTTTGTTTTGAATTTTAGCAATTATTGAGATTGCGTTATGAACATTTAGATTCTATTCTGACTAAAATCAATCCAGTTCCCTTTATTTTTGAGTGCTTCTTGTTTATTAGATCTTCTTTTTTTCAAAATGTAAGGGACATGTATTGAAGAATTATTCATTCAGAGGTTGCAAGAAGATCGATAGCGCTACAACAATTAAATTGCTGTGAAAGTGAGTCTTGATATTTGTTTACATAGGTGCCAATCCTTCCGATTTACCCAAAAGGCTTACGATTTTTTATCGATCTACCAGTCGGAAAATGATTTCTTCTGATTTTCGGAAATTTCATCTAAAATCCCCAGTGTTTTTTAAAATACTGATTTAAAAAAAAAATTAAATATCCATTTTTCTTGATGCATATTTATTTAAATTTTTGTGCATATTTAATAGTAAATATGCATAAATAAATGCAAGTATTGATAAAAACGCTGGAAAAATTCGTTTGACGGCACATGCATGGCGTGATGTGAAATTTTAGTTCCAGCTATGAAGTAGAGTGATGCCCCTGCACAACGAAATCATGCATCTGTATTTGTAGTTGTTGGGGAAGGCAAGAAAGAATGCGCTACACCGTTAAGGTTTTGGTCAAGCATGTGACTTTGTGTAGGGAAGCCACGTGTTAGACGTATCTGGTATTTCTTTGCTCCGGAAAGAAAGTTTTGTTTTTAGGTGTTTTTGAAAACAACGTTAACGATGTCGACTGTTAATAAAAGATACTACCAAACGTTTAAAGCCAAATATATGAAGATATTTAATTTTATTCAGAAATCAAGTCTGGGGCCAAAATATGCTTTCTGCATGTGTTGCCGTAAAGAC
>QLNU02014176.1:173641582-173652934 GCA_006491805.2 Dysdera silvatica | reverse complement strand
ATTTACGCAAGATTTTAACATTCAATTTGCTCTTTTTAAGCTTTAAGTTAATATCTAAATAATGTAATTAATAACAAACAAACGTTCAGTGTCTTGATTTCTTTGTCGAGACTACAGTATGCAGTAAAGATTTCAATTGTAATATTAACCCTTTGCACTCCAGGCTATTTAGCCAAAGGAATTCAAAGCCATATACTGAATGTCGCTCCAGCGGCGCCAGTGGAGTGCAAAGGGTTAAAAATGAACATTTAAAGATTTAAAAAAAAAATGCTGACTTTGCTGCCTTTTCAACTTCTAATTTCATAATTTACTCTGCACAAGTCCAAATATGGAAAACATCCTTTCAACTCCAGTAGAGGTTTCCGTAGCTATGTATAGTTACTCAACATCACAGAGTTCTTTTTGGCCAACACATTCTTTTATGAGGACCAATGATTTCCACCATTGAAGAGTGCAAATCTATTTTTCACTGTCTCTTCTTCAAATAAAACACCATTGAGAAGTGCATGGACAATAAATGTAAAAACAATGCCTGATAATGAGGTATCCTTGTATTTCTGTTTTAAAAAAAATTATTGCTTGCTTCTTTTCGCTGTTTGTCAAGCATTCTGCTTTAAAATTTGGTGATAATAAATGTACCTAATGTAATAGTGGGCTAGAGATAAAACTGACTCAAAGGGTATTTTAAACAACAGTGGTGGCTGGCTCGTGTGTCCTAGGATGTTTCACAGATTGTTCTGCCCTTAGAAATATAAATCTTGAGTGCTGTTTTCCTTTTCATCTTTTCTCTTGCGTTTGAGAGGAGGTGGGTGGAGAGTTATCCAGGCAAAAGGGACCATTCAAGTATTACATTAGCACATTTATGGCCATTTAGCACTCCCTCCCCTTGTAAGAAAAAATAAGCAAATGCCTCCCCCCCCCCATGTTAATATAAAATTTCGGTTCTCCAATGCCCCATTCACACTTTATACTACCAGAGAAGCCTCATGTCCTTAATCTTTTCACATCTTTTGCACTACTTTCAACATCATGATGTTTGATTAGTTGCCAACTGTGCTGATCTTTGTATCATGCTGCAAACCATAACAGTTCTTAATTCCCACTATTTACATGGTTAGGTAGTATAAAGTGCAATGTAAGCAGTGGCTTGAGCCAATGCAAAAAATACGTGATTGTGGGGGGGGGAACCCTTTAGGATGGTAACTCTGGCTTAAAGGTTTTAACCCAGAGGTGTTGTCTCTTTTTCCATAAATCATAGCTTAGGGGGGGGGGGAAGGTTTGTTGTCGGAGTACATTGCTATAGAATTTGATATGTTGTGCATCGGGTGTATACGTAATGCTAATAAGGAATGCCTTCTTTTCATGTTTAGGCCAACAATGATGTTGGAAAGGAGGAGTCAGCTCCAAGAGGAGGAAGAGGGAGTAGGGGAGGTTCAAAACGTCAAACTCCAATGAGCAAAATCGCCAAAGAAGGTAAGTTGGTGTGTACAATAAGATTCTAAAAATTTAGTTTTTGTCGTTTGTGTGCCAGAAAAGAGAACTTGTTATTTGGTTATAGATGTCTCTACATTTAGGTCAGGATAAATTTTATATAAGACAGACACGCCGTATAGCGATTGAGAACAACAACATCCCAACGATTCTTTCCTATAGTTGTGAAGTCGGAAGAGACATATTCAGTATAACGACCATTTGACGTAACATTCCTGTAGTGAGGGTCTCTTTAATACAAGTCCACTGCCGATTCCATTAATGTTGTCAGTTCTGAAAATGAAACATTTGGTTGAACATTGTATGTACACATGCACAATTTCCTGTGCTTGAACTAACAGAACATTTCAGCACTTTTTTTTTTGCATATTATAAACTTGAATTTTAAAAAATTCTCTTGCTAATGCTGCCTCCCCTCCCCCTTTGAAAAGCAAGCAGCACATACTACCCTTTAATATGGCTTTGCACACACACACATATAGGATGTGGAGGAGTACTTGCTTGGAATGAATTTTAAAAAAATAAAACAGAGAAACACTTTTTGGTATTTTCCTAATAAAGTAAAAGTATAGGAAAATTCACTGTTCAAATAATTTAATCAAAAATTCACGTATAGTCACAATTGTGAAGATGAGTTGTTAACAGATGTTTCGATGCAGAAATGGTCAACCATCATCAGAACAAGATACAGTCTGTGTAAGAGTCTTCCTTGAGAAAGACTTTATTTTATTCTGATGATGGAACATTTTTTTCATCAGAACAACTGTCAACAATTTGTCTTTACAAATGCGACTCTCTGTGAATTTTTATGTAAACACAGATGGTCACAGTTGTAAAAATGAGTTGTGAACAGTTTCGATTCAAATGTGGTCCACCATTGTCAGAACAAAATACAGTCTTTGTAAGGGTCAGCTTTGAGAAAGACTGCATTTTTTCGTCAAAACAACTGTCAACAACTCACCTTCACAAATTCGACTCTCTATGAATTTTCATGTAAACTTTTCCTAATGGTCAAGTTAAATTTGTATGTGGTTATTTAAGCATTATTTCCATGCGGCGGTGCTGATGGGACTGTTTGCTTTTAATAGGTGAAGCCCTCCTTAAGGACGAAACTCCGGATAATGAACGCAGAAAGACCAGGTCTCAAACACGAGGCACTCCGCCTGTTACTGTGAAAAAAACTCCCCGCCAAGTGAAGGTAAAAAAAAAGAATGAAAGTTACTGATGTTTTTTTTGGCTGGTATTTTGCTCTTTTTGTAATGATTTTTTTTTTTTTTTTCGGGAATGGATTAAAAAGCTAGGAACATTTCAATACAACTGTTTTATTTTGGATGTGATGTTATGATGTATGCATTATACATGGTTCTATACTTTCAGGAGAGCAGCAAGCGTTCTGCTGGCCGTCGAGGTCGTCCCCGCAAGGAAGAAAAAGATGAGAAGAAAGACTCCGAAAAAGAAGACGAAGATACCGCCGAAGAAATGAACAACACTGAAGATAAAGAAGCAGGTGAGAACACCACAAGTGAGGGTACAGGAGAGGAGGAGGAATCACAACCGGAGAATGAACCGGCCGACGAGAAGAATTGATTCAAACCAGTGTGGTGTTGCGGCCAGTGGCAACAACCTGTTGGACATCTAATGGTTATAGACTCCCACGGTTGTTTCATTTTTATCACATGTAAAAAAAAATATTCGTCATTTTGATATTTTTTTTCCTTCCTTTCTGTCACTTCGTAACGTTTTTTGCTTTTTGACTCATTTTCTCAGTAACTCAATGTAGGTCGTTGACACGCAACTTGTGCGAGAAAACACGTTTTAGCCATTCCTTTTAGTATGTGGCAGTTCTTTACATGATCTAACTTTGATGTTGTACAACCATTTTAGAAATCTTCATCTGCAAAAATGTCACAATTTATGCGTTTACGGTTTTCTAACCTCTGTTCCAGTTCTCTTTCTCAAGAAAGACTTGATTTTCCAGTCGTTGCCTTTTGACTTCCATTCTGCCATCGTCGTAGGCTCTTTTATCAGCACTAAGTCACCAATGATTCCATTTGCGCCCTTTTCTCATAGATTTACCACGAGTAGTATTCCAGATAGCAGCTTGCAACACAGCTGTGTGTTTTTTTCTACGTGTGCCAAACATTGGAACTTTGTGGTCCTGCAGTCATAGTAATGGCTACGCTTTTCAAGTTTCTTTTGTCATTAAATATTCTCTTTGCGTAATCTCAGGATTCCCACAATGTAAAAAGAAATAAAATTTAAAAAAAAAACCCTAAATTTTCAGCGATTGCTGAACACACAGGAATAAGCCCTCAAAAGACGTCTAACGTCATATATATATATATATATATGTTGTAGGTTAGTTGCAGAATTAACCTTTTAACAAAAAAATCTAGTTTTACAACTAGTCTGCTTTATGTGGTTTCTATATATGCCCATGAAACTACTGTCCCTTTAAAAAAAAATTACATTTTAGTCAAAATGTTTTTGGTGCTTCTTTCATAGTGTACACACTTAAACTTGCAGGTGAGAATAATCCTGAGACTATTCATTGAGAGAGGCAACGTGAAACTTGAACGAAATACCACAAAAAAAAATCTTTGTTTTGTTGATCAACGGTGTTATAACTGTTCATTGTTTTATTTTAAAGTTTTGTGTTGACTTTTTTTTTTCAGTTCAATAATTCTGAGAACATATATACTTATAAACCCCTCTATTTTTTTTTGGGGGGGGAGGGGGATCTGGTAACCTCTTCCTCAATTTTGATAAGAATGATTATTTTAGATTATATTCATTTTCTTTTATATTATTATTAGATAGTTACTATTAACATAAATTTTAAATGTTTTGACTTTACTATGTTTAGTTTATTCAGTACGATGTTTCCACCAATTTCGTGAAGACGCCGTGTTACAACACGATGTAGTGTTTGTCTGTTATAAAATACAGTATTTAAGCTGTTAGGTGAATAATTAAAAAAAAAAAAAAAAAAATTTATTATGATACTAAGACTATAGTTTCGACTGTCGGTCTGAAAGGCCACTTAAAAACTCACTGCAAGTGAAATTGAAAGCATTTGCTTTTGCATTTACTAATCAAGGTTTCTTTTAAACCCTGGATAAATTTAAACGAAGCATTTTAATCCATCATGAAGGCTACTACCATATAGTTTAAAGTCATTAAGTTTTGTCTTTTTCATATTTATATCAGCATGGTTTTAACTTTTATCAAAGCACTTTGTATACTAGTTTGATGATGCATTTTCAACAAAATGCTACCTAGGGAAAAAGATCGTGTGGCATTTTAACGTTGAACTGTTTTAAACTAGACAGTTGTATCATACCCAAGTCATAAAAAGGTTAATCAAGGGTCAAAGATGAAGTCTGGACCCTGAGGTCAAAACTTCTAATTGTGTACTTTGTAATTCTATCCGATTACTTTTTAGCCAGATCCTACCGAATTCGGCAACTAGGTATTGGGAGTTTGTCATAAGTATTGCCATATTATGACTGTCACGATGGTTCTGGAGAAATGAATAAAATAAACGTTTAACTTCTTAATGTTAGTCAACCTTGCTTTTTTTTTTTTTTTAAATGAGAAATGAAATTTCAAATACAGTAGAATTCTGATTATTCAGGCTAATTGGGGCAAAGGCAGATAATCGCGTGAATTATTACAAAGGATGAAAAGGTCAAAAGTGACATAGAAGGGTCGAAATACGGCTAATTGGATTGTCCAGATGATTGGAATTCTACTGTTTTTAAGTAATTTCAAACGTTGGTAATGCCTCATACAATGGTTTCAATTAATTGCAGTTGAACTAGCTTCATAGCAAGTTTTCAGTTAATGTGACAGCGTTATGTTAGATTATGGAAAGAAACCCATCCCCGAATGTTTAAATGTGCCCGGTAATGCCATTTGTATCAGTGTTGTCCATTTTGGTGTTTATTATTCTCATTTATGCCCAGCATCGAAAGCGTTTCTATACATTGTATTTTACTTTCGAAATTTTTTTGAGTGCTTTTGTTTTTTCTTTGTCGAATTGTAAACATAAATTGTGTCAATTTAAGCGAAAATTCCAGTGACATTACATGTGACTTGCACCTTTGAAGTTTCAGATGTGATGTTTTAAACTTTTTTGATGGCCAAGAGTTTTTAATGAAAATGGGGTTTAGTTCTGTGCAGAAGTCTGAAAAATCGTATGTAAAATGGCATTTTTAATTTTAAATAAAATATGTAAAAGAACGTCGTCTATCTCTTTTCTTTAGTTCTGTTTCATATATAAGGATGGGGACGGCATCTCTTTTCATCCAAAACAAAACAAAAACTAGTTTGAGCTTATTTATACATGGGTGTTGAGAATTATACTATAATAAATTCCCCCACAGAAAGCCCACCCTGGTGGCTATCCCTAAGAAGGGTAATAATACCTTATATACGGAAAGTGTATTACTAAAGCAACAATTTTTTTTTCATATTAGCCGATGATGTGGCAACAATAGATGTTAAATTACTCGTAAAGAAAAGAATGATTTTCCGGCACCTGGTGGGACCCGAACCCACGACCTCCTGATTGCCAGTCAGGTGCTCTACCTACTCATTCTTTTTTTTTAAGAGTAATTTAACAGCCACTGTTGCTACATCAGCTAATATGCAAAAAAAAAAAAAAATCATTGCTTTCATAATAAAATGTAGTTTGTCATATCGGACATTCTTTAACTTGTCGCTTTGGCAACGGTAGTCACAGTACTGCCACACCAATAGCGAACTTGTCCATGGAAAGCCATATATATATATACTCATAGGGGAGGGAATGTAGCTTAGTAGGTAAAGTATCTGACTGGCTATCGGGAGATTGTGGGTTCGGGTCCCACCAGGCGCCGGAAAATCATTCTTTTCTTTACGAGTAATTTAACATGTAAAGAATGCGTTGTTCCTCTTGTTCAACTAGCAGTCAAGGCATGGCTTAATGGAGGGACCTTGGTTTGAATCGAGGATAGGGACGGCATCTCCTTTTCTCCTAAACAAGAAAGGCTCTAATTTGAGCTTATTTATATGTCGCTGTCCAAAATTGTGTTCACAATAACATTTAGGACCGATTTTCAATTTTTTTTTTACTCGTCTCAGTTTTGTGATCACCCTCCCAACCTACAAAGATTGCTAGCAGCATCAGTATTGCTATATTTTGAGTCTATAACACCCGCCCCTCTCCGGTCTAAAATAGGGCAAGCATTGAAATGAAAATTAACTTTTGCATGCATTTAAAATAAGCAAAATCATTATTTTTTGGAATGCATTTTTATTCTTTAAAACATTGTTTCTCGAACTGGATTCCATAAGCAACTTATAAAATATTGCTGAAAATTTTCGAAAAAGTTAATTTTCTCCCATGACAATTCCTTAGAGTGAGTTAGCTGAAACCAATATTCTGCAACAGAACAGTATTATCTACTCTTTTATATGGATTTATTGCTTATGCCCAAGAAGTTATAAATAATAGCCAGTCAGGTTTTCCTTAATATTTACAGGAGAATTACATTGCCAGACACACGGGGAAAACAAAAGTTCAATAAGGTAAAATGTTTGAGAACCACTGCTTTGAAGAGAAAATTTACTTATTTCCTTTGGGAGGTAATTTGTTTTGAGAAAAGCATTTTTTTGAATCGTTCCTGTTGATCGACACATACAAAAACATAGCAATAATATATTTTTATTACATTGTTAAATTTATAAAAAAAAACATCCCATGGATTGTTGTATAGGCAGCAACATTACAGCCAAAAATCACTTTAACGAAGAAAAAGACAAAGGTTGAATTTTGATAAACGACTGATAAAAGTTCTGAGAACAAACCATTGTGTAATTATTTACAAGTATATTTGTACACAAGAAAAGAATATCATAATAAATTGTACAATTGAGCAACACATACGGGAAAGGATTGCAATACTGAAAATTTAAACTGTTGCAATGTAAAATTCTGTACCTTTAAAATGATACACGGTATTTGCAAACATGTAATACCAACAAATGTTGTGATACTTCATAGCATCAAAAGCAATACAACCGTGTGAAGCATTATAAAATAAACTACATTTTAACAACATGCCAAAAATGTGTGAAAGAAACTTCATGGCAAATAGAAGTGATTGCATCTAAATAAAAATTTATATTTTCTATTTAAAAAAAAGATACAAAATATGTATATGTCAAATATACAAAAGATCTCAAACTAAAAAAGTGACCACACTAATAATGAATTAATTCACTTGGAGTGGACTAAACTAGGATTATGTAAGAGACGTCTTAAATAATTGCATAATTTTAATCATGGCCTCGACACTGAATTTTCAACACCTACATCAATGAAAAATGCAGATGGTCCCCAATTTTATGATGGTGGGAAAGCATTACACGTTCAGTAGAAACGATTTTGAATTTTAATCTTTTCCCAGGCTAGCAGTGTGTGGTATGCAGAAAATTCATAGGGGTCTATGGGGTCTTACAGAGCTACACAACTTTATATGTACATATATATATATACAAAATTTCATTGCATGTATACCCAAGGTTTCACTTTGACTTCTGCTGGCCGTATCATATAGCACCACCAATGGCCATGTGTGCCACTGGTGGTGCTATATGATACGGCCAGCAGAAGTCAAAGTGAAACTTCGGGCATACATTGAATACATTTTCAATTTACATTTAAAAAAAAATTACAATAGATTATCAGGACATACGTTGAGGAGCATCTGCATATATACACTGCTCAATACTGAAATTGCAATACCAAGAAGGAAAGGTATAAAGTTATGCAAATTGGTAGAGTTGTAGGTAAGATATGCAAATTTTCAAGTGCCTAGCTCCAATAAGTGACTTGGGGGAGGGACTTAAATGGTATAAAAGCCTGTTTGATTGCAATTTTTTCTGCCACACGAGAATTTAGAAATCAGCTTGTCTCGTTTGATTGTGCAATGCCTGGTGTTAGACAACGTGCCAGCTATCATCACTATCGCAAACGGAGAGGGACAAAATCCTTGAACTCAACGACGCTGGTTTATCATTCCAACAGATCACTACACGTTTAGGCCAAGGTATCAGCATTGTTGCGTATTCCGGTGGTTGTGAGAACAATGACAAACTCTGATAACAGCAAGGGGTAACCAGAGGCGAACATCCGTCTAGTCGGATCATTGGATTAGGAGAATGGTGCATAGTGATCCTTACTCTACAGCGAGTGATCTTCGACACCACATACCAAGCTCAGGAGGTTCAACTGTGTCTATACAAACCATCAGAAGGCACTTATGCAATGTTGGCTACGAGCCAGACGTTAAGCGATATGTGTTCCATTGACCCCAGACCACCATTCTTAAAGGCTCTCATGGTGTACATCATGGAGGCTAGAACAGAAAACTACTCTCTTCAGTGACGAGTCTCACTTCTGTCTCAGATGCAGTGATGGTCGGAGATTGGTCTGGAGACCACCTAGCCAATGTCATCAACAAGCCTTCAAGAGAGAATGCCAAACCAGCCCTACTCCTGGAATTATAGTATGGTAGGTGGACCCATTTAGTCTTCGTTCCAAGTACACTGACAGCTCAACGTTATGTTGATTGGGTCGTGGAGCCAGTGGTACAACCATTCCTACAAGGTGTGCCAGGAGCTATTTCTCAACACGACAATGCTAGGCCTTACGCTACTGTGAACTACCTACGTGGAGTTGGCATTTTACCGTGGCATGCCTCATTTCTTGACTTGTCTCCCATCGATCACATTTGGGACATTATTGGTCGACAATTGCAAAAGGAGGTGCCAGCTACCAATCTTTTATGATTTATGTAGCCAAGTGCTTGCTGCGTGGCAAAACATTCTTCAGGCAATGATTAATATCCCTATTGATAGCTTGCCAAGGCGTGTACGTTCATGTATTTCGTCTCATGGCGGTCATAGTCCATATTAAATAAATCAAGATGATTTGAATATTTTGTTTCCAATCACTTGCGTATGATTAACATGTCTATCAATCCTGAGAATTTCAAATTTATGCGACCTCTCTGTCTTGGTGTTGCAATTTCGATGTTGAGCAGTGTATAAAGAGCCTTTCCAAAATCAGAACTTATCCAAATTATGCAAATTTTTTTAATAATGCAAGTTTTACATCGTTGTATAACTTATACTAAAATTTAAAAAGAAAAAGTTTAGTAGTGATTTATATGTATATATTTTTTTAAACAAATGTTTTATGCCATCATCTTGCATAATCTTGTATGCCATTGAGTCTTGTGCATCGGTCATACTACTTTACACTTTGTTTGTCAAGCAAGTATGTTCAGCTTATAATCCTAGTTCATTGGGGTATCACACAGTATTTCATATATTTTGCATTAAACGATGCAACCATACCATATTTCTGTTCACAATAACAATGGAAACAATAAGGTAACACACGATTATAAACATTAGTGACAGCAGTAATGAAAAGATGGGTCTAAAAAATTAACTAGTGACCGGTGTTTTCTCCACTCACGATAACTGAATGTAAAGAAAAAAATAATATATATATATATATCGGGGACAGAAGCTATGTTATTCTTTAATATATTATCCCCTAATATAAGAAACTGGGGGGGGTGGGGGTGTAAGCAGGTGTAATACAAGAAAAAGTTTGAAAAGGAGCTACAATTCAAAATTTATAATTGTTCTAATGAAACACAGCATATAAAATATATAATACAGCTAAAGTAATAGGTGTATATACAATCGGGTCCCGCTTTAATCAGATCATGGATCATGCATTAATCTTAATAATGCAATCTTTAATCAGATTATGGATAATGCATAAAAATAAAATTCGTTAGAATGAAAATTATTTCTGTAACGTCAAAGTTAAATCCTTCTGCTTTAATGAATAATCTTAGTGGCAGTCTCCGGATAATCGAATAAAGACTGAACGATCTTAACATGAAAATCAGTGCTCAAATAGGGGAAAAAATGTGCAGAGAAAATTTTCTCTGTACAAATTTAAGGAAATAACTGCAGCATTATTTAAAAATAAATAAAATTGATTTATTCCAGAAAACGTTAAAAAAAAACAAAAACAAATAACACAAGATATATTACAATATTATGCATTATTTAGTGATTTTTTTTGTGTATTAGACAGCTATTGAGTCAGTTCTCATACCTTATGTGTTCCTGTTTCTAAAATTAAAGATTTTATGTGCATATTGAAAAATCTTCATTTTATATTACATGGTTTTCATGGTCCTTGATTTTTTTTTTTTGTTAAGTAGGGGTCTTGTACTTGAAAACTGCCAAAAAAATGGTTGGTCCTTGAAATTTTTTCAAGTTTTGGTAAAAGAAAAAAAAATAGGTATTTTCCTCCCCCGCCCACTGAACATGGCTAATAAATACAAGGTATGCAAAAAGGGTAGCTTTTGCTGCGAATTTGAAGGGCAACATAATTACATACCTTAATTTTAATATTATGCTTATAATCTCTTGCATTTTTAATTTTTATGTACATTGCGACTGACAATGTGAGGTCATTGAAAAACATCATTTGGTCCTTGAATTTCATCAGGACAAAAGAGTGGGAACCATGTATCAGTTTGTAGCATACTATTCACTTCGGTTAAACAACTGTTTACAAAGGCTAATTCTTCTTGCAACGTTGATATGTTAATTTTATTTACGTTTTCATCTTTTTTTAGATGCATGTAGGTTTCGTTGTTCTGTTTTTTCACATTCTCTTTTCATTTTTTTGCTCATTAGTCCTTTTTTCAGCTTCCTTAGAAGCAACATATGCTGCATGACTACCACTTTCTAATAATTTTCCTGTAATTTGTTTGAAAA
>QLNU02014176.1:173615262-173641482 GCA_006491805.2 Dysdera silvatica | reverse complement strand
GTTTCTATCTGCTTTCCAATGCAATACTAAATATATTTAATGAAAAAACTTTTTTACATCAGAGCTTCTACGTGAAAAGGAAAGGCAATATTTAATTTTATTTTTTTTATGATCATTGTACTTTTACTGTGTATGATTTAAAAGTAAAACCATTTCTCCGAAACAAATCAATGTGTGATGCTTCTGGTGAGAAAAAACAAACCAACTTTCGGCTACTGCAGTGACTTCCGGCACCAGTTGTTTCCATATGTTACTGTGTGTCATCTGACCGGCACCAGACATTTGGTGCCACCAATCATTGAAAGTTAAAACCTTTAGAGGCTCGAGCACCCCACCCCACCTATTGCTTGCAACACCTGCATTTTTAGGACAATTTTTCATGAAAAAATACAATGCATTTTAGAAGCAATTCTACTTTGAAAAAGTTACATGGGTACTAATAAGTGCTAGTGATGTAACTTAAATCACAGAATTAATACTGGCGCAAAAGATTTCAGTCGATACTGTTTTGAACACTGCCAGTTCAAAGCTGATTAGATGTGCGGAAACATCAAATGATGCCAGTACTGGAAATGTAAGACTGTCAACAGACTTTCTGCCCAAGAAACTAAGTAAATAAGGATTTTTTAAAAGAACTCAATACAGTGGCTCTCTTGTATAACATGCAATACTTTTTTTAAATAATTGTTTCTCAAATTTTAAATAGAGCTTCTCGATATCTTTATTCAAAATATTAAATAAATTTTCAGTCCTCGTAAAAAGCAATTATAAAAACTATATTTTAGACTGCATTTCTTTTCCTTTGTAAATGTTTGATTAAAACGGAATATTTATGTTTAATCAACTACTTTCCAATCAAACATTAACTAAACGTGAAAAAAAAAGGACTTATAAAGACTCGAGACAAAAATATGGAAAAAAAGCCTGTTATAGCCGTTTGACTGGTATGTGTATAGTATCAGAAATCATTGCACGTACAAATTAGCCTTTTATTCGAATTTGCATACTTTAGTGTGTCAGTGATGACTTTCTCTTTTTAAAAGGTGCAGGGGGTGGGGTTGATGCATGAAAAATACAGTGCAAACGTGACCTTGGACGATGACGTAAGGGGGGGGGGCATGGGAAAAGATGGCATAAAAATATCGGGGAGGGGGACAGAACACCAGTGGAAGGCAGCTTGTTGTTAAGCAGGGATGTAGCCAGTGGGTGGTCCCAAGGGCCTGCCCCCCCCCTTCTAAAATGTTTTTGCTACCAATACTTATTCATTAGCGAGGCTGTAAAAAATTCTTGCCTCCCCGAAAAAATTTCTGGTTAAGGCCTTATTGTTAACAACTCTTTACAGAGATAACAGACATCCACAAAGCAGTGTTTAATTTAAATGTGCTTCTGCTTGATGACGTTCACTTTACCATAAAATTAATATTCTAGTTACATTTCTAGTTTCATTTTCACATGCAATGCTCCTTAATAAATTGCGTATTTATTATGCTAATAGTGATGGTGTAGACAGTCCCTTTAATTTATGTCGTTGATAATGAGCTTAATGGGTCAAAAAGGTCCTTGAGCTTGCGAAATTAAAATAAAGAAACTATAGTTTTAGTTGTAACGTTATTAAAAATGTTCCGTTTGAAAGTTGAAATAATAACACGTCAATGAAAACGCTGCCATGCAGAAAAGAGAGCTATATACTACAATCTAACAAAAGGTATAATTACATCAAATAAATGACAAAGTGCATTGTTTTTATTTTGTACTAAATACACTACGCCGAAAAATATAACCGCATTCCTTAGATTAAAAAAAAAAAATTAAATTTTGAACGGCGTTACCCGTTATAAAATTTTTGTTTGAAATTGGGGAGGACAATACAACATTGGACCCTAAAATATAAAGGAGGACCCTAATACAACATTGGAGGGGACGGGTCCCCCTTGTTCCCTCCGCTAACGGCGCCCATTGTGGAGGGGGGGAGAAAAACATATGGGAAGAAGAGTGGATTGACATTTGGGAATTGAATCATGGGAGAAAGGGAGGAGTAAGTTTAAAAATAGGGAAAAATGGAGGGATGGGAAAGCAATAGGAAAAAATGGGAGCTTTCTCTCTCTCTCTCTGCGACCCAGTTAAAAAAAAAAGTATCACATTTTGGAAACAAATAGCCCAATCCATTCTGGCATAGCGAAATTTTCGGCATAATACATTTTTACATGATCTAAAACATGTCGAATACAACCCTATCATGGAAAAAAAAGGTGATTTTAGAACTATATAGGTTGGTTGATTGAAGTTATACGATGCAAGGATAGCAAGTGCCAAACAAAGTGGGACTGTGCATACAGTTTTAACATAAAAAAACGAATCAGAACTTATACAAAGGTATTAAATACATTAAAAAAAGAAAAAAAAAAAAAATCATAGTCGCATCTCATTAATACAATCTATTTCCTAAATCTTTGTCAATAATGAACAACAAAGCAGACTCTTGAGTTTATGAATCCGTATGGACCCACAAAATATTTGTAAATATGATTGAAGTGTGAAAAATTTGTCTACAGGAATTAACATTCATTCAATGGGATATTTTTCGAGACGAATACAATAGTTAGTAAAAATGTGTAACTCGTTTAAACATGAAACCACTGCAACATAATCCCAACTTTTCTAAGTAATATGAACTACTTTTAACACAAACACATTTTTTATCACTATAATTGTTCATATTAATGAGTTGGACTGGATATATATATATATATATATTTTTTTACTGTAAAAGTTGAAAAATAAAATAAATTTTATTTCAGTTTCCTTTATCTAAAATTGTATTTATATATATATATATATTAAACTTTTTTCCATTTAAATTAGTAAGAACATTGTGATAAAACAATTAAGCAAAAACAGGCAGAAAACAGAGTCAGAAAAATGCTCTAAATGCAGAATGCCTTTTTACAGCATTTCTTGAGCATTATTGGCTCAATATAGGTATGGGAGCATGCAGAGCCATTGTTCAAATTAATAACAATAAATAATACTAATCCCATTAATGCCAACTATTAACTAATATCCATCATTAATGTGGTCATTTTGTCTGGCCAATAAATCAAACCACATGGCTACACATAAAATAGCCCACTGACATTTAAATGAAGCCATCAATTAACTCCTAATTATTAATTTACTTTACTAACACTATAATAGATGGTTAAACTATTAAACGTTAACATTCACAGTACCAAAATTATTATTTGAGAGGCGTTTCAGATCACTGAAGAGTTAAAATCTTTCTGCGAAATTGCAACATAAATCACGATGTTAGCTTCGGTTTCTGAACGGCATACTTTTTCCAAAGGTCAGCGTTTGCAGTCTTTTGTTTCCATGGTTTAAAGTGGCCATCCCAATGAAGTAGGTTCGCCTTCTCCAAAAAAGTATGAGTATAGCTACTGCCAGATGTAACGCCTTAAATAGAAAAATAGACATTTATATAAAAAAAAATTAATTTTCAATGAAACTAAACACAATGTTAAAAAAGCTTTTACCTCTCACTTTCCCCAGCTATATTGAACTAATGCTCTAATAATACAGGGTGCCCAGGAAAGATCTCCATTATTATAAAAAGTTGGTCTATCGAAATGCGGTTTGTGGTAAAAGAAAGATTAACTCAAAAAGGGCTTTTTTTTAATGCAAATGTAAATAACACCACTATCGGTCCTTTCTTCTTCGTGGAGAACACCGTTACAGGGCGTGCTCCGTTACCAGAACCTCTTAAGGCCTAGGGAACCAAACTCCGGACTGCGGTGAGCAGTGCGATCTTTATGAGATCTTTGAGTAAGAGTTCTTTGCACCGTTGGATGTCGAACCCGGGTTAACGGTGAACTAGGCGACATACATTACCACACTATGCCAACGCAGGGCACCCATTTTATGAAATTTGTTGCTAGTTTTGGGAAAGTAAGAATAAGTGTAAAATTCTTATTCTTGAAAGGGGTTTGCATGCCCCCCATGTACCTCCTCTGAATCCACACATGTACGGAATGCCATATAACTTGTCCCTCTCTGATGTAAGAAACACCTAAAATTGTTATATCAACTCCGTAATGTGGTTTTACATTCAAAAGCTTTTCAATATCAATAGTAACCAATCAACATTATATTTTATATTGAAAAAATACGAACCTAGATGTTGAACGTGCCAAGAGCTATCAAGTGATGAGGTTCTGTCATTGAATATAATGAGAAATGGCGAAAGGATGCTATTTATATGAAAAATCTTTTCTCTAAAAGAAATACAAATTCATTATAAAAAAAAAAGGCATATTCAATATGTCATTAAATATTTACTGCTTAAAAACTAATTTCTGTTGAGGTTACATAAATATATAAATTCAAAATATATATTAGAACAATTACTTCCTTAATAGCCCCATTGGGTGCCATTTATAACGATTACATCTTTATTCCCATTATAAAAATTTTTTGGTTAAAAAAAAAAGCACAATACAAAACAGTCAAAGCAATAGAAGAGATTTTTTTCCCTTTAAGAGATCTTTTTACCCTACACTGAACAAAAAAAAACAAAAACAAAAACAAAAAAAACCCTACCACCAATTGCTACAATATTTAATTACTAAGACGGAGGAATTTGGTAGTTATTTTAAAGTGTAATTATACATTAGGTTTAATAGAATCATTTTCTGCCCAGTCGAATGAAATACTGTACGGTCTAACACTCTATGCCAGCGGTTCTTAAACTGTGGTCCGTGGACCTTTGGGGGTCCGCGAGATCCTCCCAGTATTTTGCAAAGGTTCGGAAAACTATGACAAGAGTATTTGCTCTTTAATGCTAAGAATAAATTATGAGGGGACGAAAAATTCTTTCCTTAAATAGTGAAAATTAGTGATGAAACACTAGAAATAAATACATATGATGCAAATTCCGGGCTTTAAACTTTGAGTTAATTCTTGGGGGTCCGCGCAGGCAATTGATTTCTGAAGGGTCTAGGAAAGTTTAAGAATCGCTGCTCCATGTTTTGATGTTTAGACCATTTTCACAGGCATAAATAGAAGGGGTGGGAGGGGCACTACAGTGGCTTAGCGCCCTCTAGAAAATTTGAAATTACAAATAAATGCTATGTGCTGAGCGTTGAGTTGGGACCTTTAGCCCATTTCCTTAGAAGTTGAGGCTAGTTAAATTAATGCTTATATTTGGTTTACAATATTCAGAGTACAGAAAAGCTGCAACATGTATTGTGCGTTCGCGCAGACCTGACGCCTGATACCGTTAGCAGACGGGTTAGTCCATTGCAGTTTAGGGAAGGGCGTCTTGCCGAAAAGGGTTTTCCGCGAGGGAAAAACCAGTTCCTCCAAGACGGCCTTCCCTAAACTGCAATGGTCTAACAAGTCTGCTAACGGTATCACGCGTCAACTGAGTGTGAATGCACAGTACTCAGACTGGACATGAAAGGGGAATTCTGGGATTGTTCAAATGCTTTGATCGCTAAGTCATGGAGTTCAGCACAGCATGACCATGTTCTTGCAGCATATGTGTTTTCCTAATGGGGGAGTGATTTTATGGAGGATTTAAGTACTATGCTTATATTTTATGACATAAGAACAGCACTGGTCATGCTATGCCTGGACCTATAATTTTCTGAGGAAACTCAAAGGTTTTAAATCCTAAGGAACAATCCTCAGACTACAGTAAGCAGTTGGTCGATAAGCATTTCTTTATTTTTTCCACCATTGTAAGTTGAGTCCAGATTAACAGCACAAAGCAAACACATTGCCTTAATGACTAAGATTAATGATAATAACATCTTTATTTGTTTTGGACAAAAAATGGATGTTAGCGCAAACAATTCACGTATACCACATTCTTATGCACAACGATTTTTGCAGGTAACATTACGTTCAAAGGGAGGTCTCGAGAAAATATTAATTTTAACTCACCCAAGACCTTCTCCTCGTTCATGTATGCGTTCGACAACTGGCGATGCTTCACCATCAATCCACCTCATTCAACGATGTTAGGTCACAATAAACATTCGATCTGATGTGTTCCATATTTTGAAGTTTATAAAAACCCAAGCTGGCATATAATAGCCAGAAAATTAATCGCTTAAGGAGATCCATCTTTAGTAAATACATATGAAGTAAACCTTCTATCACCCAAATCAATCGGGATTGAGCTTACATCGGTAAATTGAAATTTATGGATAATGAAAAATGAATTAATTTAGAGGTTAAGTACCATTCATAATATTAATCAGAAGCACATGTTTTTATAATACGTATATATATTGAACAGGAAAGGATTGTTATTTTAAAAATAAATAGTTCCCTGATTTTGGCCATGAAATTATTTACTTTTCTTTGTTTGTGTTTTACAGTGCAAGGACACCAAAAATCATGCTCTGCCGAGACCCACAGTATTCCCGAGGTTCCTAAACCTCTTACGGAGCCTAGAAGAAGCCAACATCGAGGCCACAAATAATACAGTTAGTCAGAATTTTTTTTTTTCTCTTGGCAACCATTAGGAGTTAAACTCTGGTTAACGGAATGTTAAGTGAATGTGTTACCACTGCAGGGCCTTAAATTATTTAAAACACCTCTCACAGACTTGAAATAAAGTTTTGTTTGATGCAATTTGAATTGCCTTTGCTTGCTACAGTCTCACAGTGAGAGAGAGAGAGACCATAGTTTGACTCTAGGTTGGGGACAATGTCCCTTTTACCCCTATACCTAAAAGTTCTAACGCAAGTGTCAAATTATTAAGTATAATAAATTCCCCATGAAAAAAACTTACCCCGGTGACTTTGTGTGCTGACCAGTATTTGGCAATTGTGTTAGCCTTGAGAAGGGTAACAGTGTCTTACAATTACAAACAACACTTCTACTTCATCAAAGGCGAGAGAAGAAATAGATACAGCTATTGGTTTAGTGAGAATTCCCTGTATGTAATTTGTTCACTTTTACATAATGCTTATTTCTTTTTAAAGAATGGCACAAGGACAGCAAAGGTCATGCTGTGCTGGAACCTACGGTTTCCTGAGGAACCTGAATCTCTGTTGTACAGGAAACCAAACCCCAAACTATGGTGGGTAGAAAAATGGCATGTGTTCTAGAACACCATTGGAATAGAGCCTGGGTTGACCATATAATAACCAGACACGTTATTTGTATGGTACAGTAGGGAGATGACTAATTCACCACATTCATTTAATGGCATACAAATACAGAAGAAAGCAATTTACTAACAATAACAAGCATTATCAAGTTAAGAACAGAAATGAAACCTCGTCAAAATATAATTGAAGTTAATGAATTAAAAGGTGACTCGATCATACTTTCTACTAAGCTCAATCCAGTATTGCAGCTTCGCGCTGACATTCTCAGCATTCCACAATGTCATGTTCAGGACCATTACACCCATGTTAAAAACACATTTTTTGCCATTGATGTTTTTCTCCATTAACAATGGGTTTTGCACATTGAGATAATGGTAATAATTGCTCTGAAAACATTAAAACTGTGTTTAATGCATCTTTATTTAAAAAAAATACATATATGGACGGATGAGCACAACATACATTATTACAATACCCAATATGAACATGGACAGAGTTAAGACCAGTTCACTGGATAAAAAAAGAGAAAGGTGATAAAAATATACAACTATTTTTTTGTTATTACATATTTTATACAAGCTGTTTATTTTGAGTTGTAATTTGAGTTTTCCAAATGGATTGGGGGGGGGGTGGAGGGCACATTAGCGTTCTCCCACAAATGCTGGATTTACTTTGCTTGGTCATAGATGACGAGCATTTTATTTAAGAGCAGTGGTTCCCAACCGGTGGTCTGCGAAGGTATCCAAAACGGTCCGTGAGACAGGTCATTTATAAAAAAAATACTTATAAAAATTATTATTAAATATTAAAATTAAATATAAAAACGAAACTGATGATATATTTTTAGCGTTTTGCCTCCCACTTCCTCCTCGACATTGAAGAAAAGCTGCTACGCTGTTGCATGTAGGGACTTTCTGGTGAAATGTAGAGACTTTCTATTGCTGCCACTAGGGATTTCACTTTGACAGCACTGCTTTGTTTGGCTTCACTGTTGCCAACACTGCTTTTTTCACTTCTATACGTCTACATCTTTTCCCCAAAAAAGACGCGGCTCCCTTTTTTATTAAGGTCTTGCAGTCAACTCGTGTAGGGACGGATTTAAAGGTCATTCGGGGGGCGATTAATGACTTGATTTTTGAAAATGATACCTAAATGGACCTTTACCTTGCATCTTTTCAATGTTAAATTTTCATTCAAGGGGGGCGATCGTCCCTGCCCCTGAACTTGTGAGAATTTTTTGAAGTGGTCTGTGGGTAAAATTGAAGCGAAAAACTGGTCCGCGGCTTAAATTGCATTAGGAACCACTGTTTTAGAGTCAAAGAATGTCAAAATTAGGTCTGTAAAAATCAGCAATAGTAATGCATTGTTCACAATTAAACCACAGATTTAATTGCGAACCTCTTTTTGAGTGTCAAGCTTATTACAAAAACCAACTTTCCTCTCAGATTTCTCAATCCTTTCTTTTAAGTCTTCTGTGTTTTCTTCAAAGGCAAAAACGCTATATGATCTTTGTGAAAGTGTTTTTCACCTCAGAAGTTATAAAAAAAAAACCATGCCTTCTAAAGCATTTGTGGAATTTTATATTGCTGCTTTTTTGGTGTGGACAGATTGCGGCTTATGTGACTCTGCATTGGCTTTTCCACTCACGTATTTCTTTTGAAGAAGGCAGATGTCTTTATGTTGATATAATGGCCAATGACCCAATTTATGTAACAGCGGCAATTTTGTATCATTAGCTCTGATAAACATATTTGCAAAAATGATGCAAATATCAATGATGTAACCAGAAAAAGTAGACTTCAATACAAAATTTAGCATAGGACCCTCTAAGAAATGTAACTGCTTACAAATCTTTGTGTTTTATGGCACAAGGGCAGCAAAGGTCATGCTGCATCCAAACTTATAATTTCCAGAGGAATTCATGAACTTTTATTGACTAGGAAAACAACTCCTGAACTACAATGGGCAGAAAAAAGGGCATGTATCCTTTGTAACCACTGGAATCGAATCCAGGTTAATAGTGTGATAGCAAGTATGTTACTCTCATGCCCCCATAAGGCTATGAATAATACCTTATGGTGTAATTAATATAATATGCACAACTTTCAACAATTTTCAGATAGCAAGAATTACACACAGAAACTTTCAATAAAAATCATCTCACAAACACACAACAAAATACATCATTCAAAAAATGAATACTATGATTATCAAACAACAATATAAATCAACGTTTATTGGCATAGTGATACCAGCGCCGATGTTATGACATGATTAAATGTTGAAACGTTCGAAAGAAAAGAAATGTTTTTGCGTTCGGTGGGGCCTGAACCCACGACCTTCCACTTGCCGGGCGGAGGCTCTACCTACGGAGTGCACCATACTGCATACAGATCCCACCGAACGCAGAAATGTTTATTTTCTTTCGAACGTTTCACCATCTAATCACGCTATAACATTGACGCTGGTATCACTACGTTAATAAACGTTGGTTTATATTGTTGTTTGATTTAATCTGCGTAGTGTTCGATTTATATAAATACTGTGATTATATTTAAACTACCCCTTATGAAATGTATGAGTAGATGGATTAAAGGGAAATGTAATCGTTCACAGTAGACGAGAACGATTGGTTGTTATTTTTATGGCACATAGACAACGAAGTTCATACTGAGACAAATAAGGTGACAATGAACATATGGTTTAGATGCAAACACATGAGAAAAGATTTAACCAAATTGCAGCCCGCTTTTTTTTTTTGCATATAAAATGGATTATGTGTAACTAATCACCAATTTCTAGCCAGATTATTAATCAATGAACTTAATTTCTTTCCAAATTAGACAAGTGTTAAATAAGAGGACAAAAAATTACTTTATTCTTGTTGTAAATGCGCTTTACGGTATCACAGTCTGTTGATAAGGCTCCAAAGTGGTTATTACCAATCGATGCATTGTTTAACTTCGCTATATCACCTACAAACAGAAATAGGTATATGTTTACAGTATAGGCTATGTGCATTACACATATATATGGTATATAATATTATATAGCAATGCTTTTCAAATGATACCTGACAAAATTTGCGGTCGTTTCAATCCAACTAATTTCTATATTTTTATGATTTATTGACTGGGCTTTATGGTGTAAAGATAGCAAAACACATGCTGTAACAAACATGGCGTATATACATAAAACTATGTATATACGCCACGTATGTTTATACATATACTGGCGTATATGTATAAAACTGATGACTTACGTAAGTTTCTTTGCAGTTCTATGTCAATATCATGGACCATCTAAGTCCTACAAACAACATGACAGATCATTTCAGTTCTATAAACCATGCAATGGACCCGAGATGGGACAAGGTCATCTCCAGATCACAATAAAATCAGCTAGAATCATGCTATTAAGCACACGTTTGAAAGTGTATAGAGGTTTATTAATGGCAGAGCGTGGATGTAAAAGCATGGTACACAGCCAGACCGGCAACCTCTACAATTACAGAGTGATGCCAGATTCGGTAACTGAACATGTGTTGCCACTACAATAAAGAGAAACTGTGACGGTAGAATTAATGTAAATTAACAAGGCTGCATAGGATCTACAGTCTTCCGGACCTCTTTCACCCAGGTCAAATTCAAGCCTGAGGGTCTGGTATAAGAATTTTTTTTTTTTTTTTAATAATAAAAGAAAAACCACCAGCTACCTGCAGAAACCAAAATTATTATACGGTAAATTCTCATGTTGATGACTATCAAGGGACAGACAACGTTAATCAGAATGTGTGTAATTCTTTGAAGCATTTGCCATGATCGCAAATTACCGTTTTTAATTAGAACATTATTGAGAGATAAAGGAGCTTCATTCTGCATCTTCGATGACCTAGCGGTCAAGGCTCTCTAGCCTCAACAGAGACCCCAATTCGAATTTAGGTTCAGGATGATGCCTCTTTCAGGGATGATTGTAAATCTAAACCAGATTCCCTGAACGTAACAGAAAATTCCCTGAAAAGTTACGTAATATTTTTGATAAAAACAATGATTTCTAAAAGAATATAAAAAAAATTACAGGAAAAAATGAAGTTCTTGCAATTTTTAAAAAGAAATGCCCAGAAGAGGCAAGCTGTAATTTCCCGGAATGTACAGAAATCCCGGAACATAACCACTCCTGCTCTTTTTCTCCTATAACAAAAAAGCTCTAGCCTGAGGTAATGAACATGGATATCAGAATTTTCACGTATAATTATAGAGAGGGCTTACTGCATTTATGCTTATGTTAAAACAGTTTTATTTTAGTGCAAAGGAATAGTTATAGATTACGCTGCAACAGCAGATCCACAGTTTTCCAAAAGGACATGAACCTATAACCCAAAGAATCAGACTCTGGTACACAGACTAGTAAAAAGAACAGCAAATTCTTGATACCAGCAGGATTCGAACAAGGACTTTCAGCATGCCATACATACATATAACCTCTCCATTGATGTACGACACTTGCGTTAATGATTACAAGTTGCTGATTCACATTTTTATGGAGGAAAAATAGAGGTCATTATTAACAATGATGATACATAGCCAGTGGTAAGCTAGAGCTGGATCATGCAAACAGAGTATTAAAACACTCTTGAAAATAAGAAACGGCTAACCTTTTTATTTTTTACAGAATGGACCAATTGGACTCTAAGCACATTGATTGTTCAACTTTTGATAATTCTCATTAGGCATACGCATGATTAACTCTTTAACTGTCTACCTTGCGACTTCCACGTATCAGAAGTTGATCATTCCACAATTTTCATGGACGTTGATTCAAACTACTTTATTTATTTGTGCATCTGCTCCCCCATTTTGTAAATGAGAAAGTCTTACACATATTATTAAATTTTTTTATCCTTATTCTGTCACACGGGTGAAAAATATTGACACATTATCTTCATATTTGAATAAAGAATTGGCAGGAATTGCAGCTCTAGTTTAATTTTTTGCTAGTTAACCGATTTAGCTTACTGACCTCTGATGTGCGTTAAATTTGGGATTACGATAGAAATAATTCCAACCAACAGAATATTTATTACCATGTATATTTGGAAAACAAGTAGACATGGAAAAATGGATATTTTTAACTACATTAGTCTCACAAAGAGAACAGAGTTAATAATGATACATGGACATGATTAATAACGACTTTCATAAGCACTTACCTTGAACAATGATATCATCATTCAAGACAATTAAAAGATCGGAAGCTTGCGGAAACAGCTTCGGTATATGAATTACAGTATAATCCAACTGAAACAGAACAAAACGTATTAAAAAGTAGAAACATACACAGTAAACATTAATCTAAACACAACAATATATATATTAAACATTAATATACACATATAAAATATATATATACCTAATTGTTATGAAATATATTTACCCAACTTTCATCATCGACACTCTCCGAAAAAGTCTCGTTAAATTCTGCAGGATTAGCGACCTTAATTTCATATGAAACATCATGTAGGGTTGAACCTTCCATCCACAAATGCAGTTCCCTGGAACTTTTGAGATCGGTGAGGAAATAAAAGTGGACGGGACTTTGAGTATTGGTAACAATACTGTTAACAAGGGCAACGGCACCAGCAAGCCGACCTTTCTCCGTTATAATGAGCACCTGGATGAGATCGTTTCGGAGTGGGAATTGTCCTAAAGGGTAAAATACATTAAATTATATTAAACTTCCTACACACAACACACACATCCCCGAATGCAAAAATCGAACGATTATATGCAAGTATAGTTGAAACTTGTTAACTAAATTGAGACTGGTTAGGGGTGAAACTATTAAGCTCAACTCGGAACATTCAGCCTACACTACATGAAAGGTTACTTGAAACTGAATTTATAACTTAGCATGATTTGTGAATAATGATACACACATAAACTAGCAGTGTACGAATAGAGGAGCTCAAACCCTCCCTATTAAACAATGAAATACCCTTCCCCTACTGGATAATGAAATACATTGTTCCCTTTAACACTGAAGCACTTGATTTCTTTTTAAGTGGCTTGAGCCCCCTCCTCCCCATCCCATAACTTTCGAGTTGTTATACCTTTGTCTGTAATCATTTAGATGCGGAGAACAACATGACAGTACAGTTCAGCACTATCGAAACAAAATTTTAGGTTCTCTTCAGTTTTACGAGTCAATTTAATTATATTTTGTAACTTTCAAGTATTATAAGAACAATCATAGGCGTACGCAGAAAGTTCATAAGGGGGGTTATAGGCTCAATGGGGGTTACAGAGCTATAAATCCTATGTTAAATATAAAAAGTTTCATGGCAAGGGGGAGTTACAACCCCCCCCCCTGCATATGGCAATGGGTTATAGACTCAATTTGGGGGTTACAGAGCTACAACTCACATATTCCTATGTTAAATATACAAAATTTCATTGCAATGGGGGGGTTACAACCCCATGAACACCCCTCCCCCGTGTATGCCAATGAGAATAATAAGTTTTGACGCAGATGCTTAAGCTCAAATTAGGGCTTGTATATAAAAGAAAAATAGACACCATATTGGCTCAGAGTCGAACTAGGGAATCCACTGAATGAACTGATATGTTATAACCTGCTTGTCCACAAAGGCACAGGAAATACGTTCTTTATACATATATATACACACACATGGATGCCCATATGGGAGGCAGAGGGGGGCTCAAGCCGCCCCCCTCCACGGCTGTTCAAAAATTTTATTTACATATATATTGCCAAATAGTTAATACATTCCTGTGCCTTGGTAACTGAGTAAGTAGGTTAAGGATTACTGGTTCGTATGGTGACCAGGTCCCTGGTTCAACTTTGAGCCGGGGTGGGGTGTTTTTTTCTCTTCTACACGTAAGCTCAAGTAAGTCTTGCAATCAGTGACGTAGGAAAGAGAAGGATTCAAAGCCACCCCCCATTATATAACAAAATATACTGTCCTCTTTCATGCCGAATCAAACGACTTGTTTTAAAGCTATTTTAACCCTGCCCCCCTCCCGCAATTTTTGAATTGCCATGTTCCTGCACAAATCAATAGCGTCCTTCCACGCCAAATCACCCAAGCTCACAACCAGACCATTTCAGATTTTCATGAAATTTGGCTCATTTGTTCAACTTGCAGAGAAATTAATAAATGCCCAATAATTAGTCCCTATTGCTATTAGTTTTTAAAATACACAATTTCGAAAATGGGGCAATAGCTCAAATTTTAGCATTTCTTTTATGACATTTTTCTATAACTTCCATTCTAATTAATGTAGAGACTTGATATTAGTATCTTTAGAAAGTACTTAATGTGGGCTTTCTTATGATATGCCACATGAATATATAATTCAAATTTTTATTTTCAAGGTCAACACCTTTGACTTTATATATCTCAAAAAAGGGTATTTTAGTTTTTTAAAAAAAAAAAATAGATGTAATTCTTGCATTTATTTTCTACTATATCTAAGAATCTCATTCTGGGATTGCCACGGAATATCGAGTAATTAATTTAAACATACTGTGCATGTACCCATTTTCATTCAAAAATTATATAATGCACTTGTTTTCTGCCATTATTGTTATTTTAATTTTTTTTAGAAAATTATATGTTACTCTTCCATTTATTTTCTACAATATCCATGAATCCCATTCTGCGACCGCCATGCACTACTCGAATATTCGAATTAGAAATTACATTTATATACCAAAAATGGCCTTGCATGCACATTTCTTAAAAAAAAAAAATACTTACAGATCTTGGAAAATAGGTTTTTGGTTGTAATCAGAGTCCCAAATATGTTTTGTTAAAAAGAGTTTTATGTATTTTTGATTGATATTATTTATTTACCCATTTCATATGAGTAGAACATACTCAGAGGGGAAGTGGTAGAATGGACATTTCAATAGAATTTTCTGGAGAACAGGGGAAAGGCAAAAAGAAATAAATAGCACCTCCGACCGAAAACCTGGGAAGACAGTACGTTAAAAAACAGTAAGCCTTATGCAAACATTTTATACGAATGATGACATAAGTAGGATAATGCCAGGAAAAAAAGACTTTGTCTCAATGAAGGTTGATGGAGAGAAGACACATGTACAGGAAAGACTGGTACTGAGTAATCTAAATGAAGCATTTAAGCACTTCACAGATGAGTACCCAAAACTTAAAATTGGATTTTCCAAATTTGTGGAACTTAGACCAAAAAACTGCATTTTGGCTGGTGCTAGTGGGATTACATGCTGTGTTTGTCATAGTCAGCAAATTGTTAAATTAATGCTATTGAGATGCAAATTAAAGGAACTAAGTAAAGAGCAAAACATTCCTATTGAGTCATACAAGACGTGTATGGCATTATTACTGTGTAATCCTGCAGAAATAATTTGTTACTTAAGAGATTATGAAAATTGCCCTAAACTTAAGGAATTTAGAAAATACACCAAAATGCTTTTTTCATGAAAATAGCATACAAACAGTGGTTAAATGTTGATTGCTCAGTTTTCGAAACTCCGTCTGCACAATTGTGATGACTTCGTTGAGGATCATGCCATGACTGATAACTTTAGTGAATGAAATTGTTTCTTTGGCTTCATAATTGAACAAAGTCTGTAAGATGTAAGTTTTTTCCTCTTTTTATTGGGTTTGAGTTTTTCTTCCTCCCTTTTTTTAAGTTATCCTAAGCCATATGTTCAAATACACACTGTTTTTACCTATTAGAATCTTCAATACTGTGATACAGCAGTTCAAATATAATCCCCTTATTGTGTATTAAAAAATGTAAAGCCATGCTTATTGTTTACTATTAATGACTCATTAAAACCCACCTTTTTAGACCTAATGACAAAAAACGAGTGCATTAAACGATTTTTGAATGAAAAGGGGGGGTGCAAGCAGAATTATGTTTAAATTAATTATTCGGTATCCCACGGCTGTCCCAGAATGAGATTCGCAGACATTGTAGAAAATAAATGGAAAAATAACACATATTTAAAAAAAAAATACAAAAAATAAAATACCCTTTTTCGAGATATGTAAGGTCAAAGGTCAAATGCGTCGACCTTGAAAATAAAAATTTGGAATATATATTCATGTGGCATACCATAAGAAAGCCCACATCAAGTACTTTCTAAAGATGCCAATATTTATATACATTAATTAGGACAAAAGCTATGGGAAGATTTGTCATATAAGAAATGTTAAAATTTGAGCTACCGACCCATTTTCAAAGTTGTGCATTTCAGAAATTAATAGCAATAGGGACTAATTAGTGGGCATTGATTCATTTCTCTGCAAGTGGAACAAATAAGCCAAATTTCATAAAAATCTGAAATGGTCAGGGTGAAAATCCCATTTTTTTTGGTTAATTTGACATGGAATGACCCAACACATTTAACTTCGCGGCCCCAAAGCAGAATGTTTTGCAATGTTCTGCAACAAGCCTTCAGCTGATCAAAAATGTTCTGCAGGAGATGTGTGTATAAATATGTATTATATACATTTTTAAATTCTATAAAATGTAAATTCCTTTTTTAATAGACGTGCAGGAAAACATTTGTCGGACACCTGCAATTGTTTTGCGCCGTATATCACACTTTTTATTTAGCACATTCTGCTGTGGGGCTTTGCTGGACATAACATCCACTTTTAACGTCTTCTCTTATTCAATCAGACAATGCTTACTACTTTTTCCATCGACGAACGATTTCGTAGGAATCAATGAAAGCCTGGAAGCAATGTAACTGGTTGCGAGAAGGAAGCATACAGCAGAAATACCTAATAACACTGCAGGGAGAAAAAAAAATAAATAAAAATTACAAGAAACAACTTAATAATTACAAAAAGGGATGCTACTACAGATTATGGCAACTTGTTAAATACTTGCCACTTTGGTGTATTTGGCAACTTTGAGAGGGGGGAGTAAATTTGTCTCGCACTTTTTGCCAGATTTACCGATTCAAGAAAGTCTAGGTTCAATGTCAGAATCTAGAAAGGATAGGTGTGGGGGTGAGTTCCACTATACATTCACTGACTCAAGGAAAGTACTGCCCCACACCTCCCCCCTCAAAAAAAATGAAGACTTAAGTTTTTTAAAACTTCGATTAATGCAATTTCCAAACATTTACTCATTATCAAAAAATAAATACGATTTCCAAAATGGCACAGCCACAGTACACATAAAGTACGCCATGATAAAAAGTTTTGAAAAGTTGCCACAGTTATAGTAGTCTGAAGCAACACCCAAAAAGGCATTTGTTAATTACAAAAAGGCATACAGGAACATATCAAATGAAACCAAATTACCAATACACAGTACGAGAGTTAACTGAAAAAGGTATTTAGTTACCTTTTACAATGTCACGGTTCCCACTCTTTTATCCTGATGAAATTAAAGGACTTTTTAAGGACCAAATAATGTCTTTCAAGGACCTTACATTGTCAATCGCAATATACATAAAAATTAAAAATGCAAGACATTATAAGCATAACACTGAAATTAGAGTGTTTAATTATGTTGCTCCTTTTCAACTTGGCACACTGCTAGCAAAAGTTACCCTTTCTACATCCCTTGTATTCGCCATGTTCAGTGGGCGGGGAGGAAGGGGCGTGTCCAAAGCACTACGAGCTTTGTTTAGGAAATAAAGAGAAATATCTTTTTTCCCAAAACTTAAAAAAGATTTTTGAGAAAAATTCAAGGACTTTTCGAGGTTCCAAGGGAACCATGGCATTATACATAATAATTTTGGACACATAGTACAAACCGTTATCCAAAGCTCACTCTATCCCCTTGAAAACGCTGTAAATTCTGCTAGATTGTGGTATCACATGGGAGAGTGTGACATCACGTAGGTGTGTACGAAGCCAAAATAAGCTGTGAACGAGCATGCCATGTTTTTTTTGGACGCAAGGGGCCCCCCACACACCCTCACCACCAAAAAACATCAGTAAAGCAGGGAGTAGTACTCTCCCGCCGTAAAATCAATAGTGGCCAGCCACTGTGAGCCAATTGCCAGGTTTGAAGGTCTTGGAAACACTGCACCAGATTCCACTAAATTTAGGAGGG
Organism: Dysdera silvatica; assembly: GCA_006491805.2. NCBI lineage: Eukaryota > Metazoa > Arthropoda > Arachnida > Araneae > Dysderidae > Dysdera > Dysdera silvatica. Next base: position 173,623,274 of record QLNU02014176.1, on the reverse strand, counting down.
TAACGTAATGTGTAACAGCGCCAATCAAATTTTTATAGCACAAGGCCAGTGACAGACATACTTTACCATTTAGTATAAGAGAATCTTTACATATTTACTAAAATGACAATTTCCCCAGAAACGAAGAACTCCTGAAGGTTAAATCACATTCAACTTTTCTGCTGCTACTGATGTCCTGGCATGTCAGGAACAGTCACGTTTCCTCTGTCATAATGTGTCAGCACATTACACTCAATGCTTGATTGATACACAGGGTGGTCCTGAACTCTCCCGACAAAATAAAAGGGGTTGCTGGGGACACCAAATAAGGCATATTTGCCTATATCCCTGTATCCACAAAGAGGTCGGTTTGGCTATAGAGCATAACTACTGTTTTCATCCATGTCATTGCCACGTAGCCAATTACATCAAATTAAATATATGTTTTAATACTAATTTAAGTGATTGAGCTAATAATACAGTAGAGACAAAAAAATCCGGAATTCAGTTTCCTGATCTGTGTTACTATATAGTGAAAATAAGCCTAAAACTGCCTTTTTTAACACACTAGAAAAGAGTTGGGAACTGTCAAGTATGTGTAACAGGTGAAGAGCAGGCTCTCTCTATTTGGCGACTTTCTAAAATCAGTTAAATTCACCGGAATTGTATGTGTAGAATCCCTGATCACACAGAGAGCCCAACGTCTGTTGACATTAAATAATTTGAAAAATTCTTGAAATGGCGCCTTGTAGCCGTTTGTGGAAACCTTGAATGTGGTGGATGCAAATACTAAATTCACTGTAGTGCCCGAACGGCTAATTTTTGGAAAAAAAATAATTCACTGAACAAAAAATTTTTATTTTGATGTTCTTCACCTGTTACACATACTTGGCAGTTCCCAACTCTTTTCCAGTGTGTTAAAAGAAAGGCGTTTTTAGGCTTATTTTCACTACACAGTAACACAGATCAAAATCAGAAAACGGAATTCAGGATTTCCTTCTCTCTACTTCATTGTTAGGTCAACCACTTAAATTACGTATCAAAAATTGCATTTAATTCATGTAATTGGCTACGTAGCAACGTGATAGACGTAAACAGTGGTTACGCTCTACAGCCAAACCGGCCCCCTTGCGGACACGGGGATATGGACAAACATGCCTTATTTGGTGTCCCCAACAATCCCTCTTATTTTGTCAGCAAAGTTCCCCACCACCCTGTATTTCCCACAGATAAAGCATGAGAATAAGTTTCACGGGCATATTTTTTGAGGATACAATGACCAAAACAGAAATAAAATACAGTAACACCTCCATATATCAAAGTCAACGGTTTCATAAAAACTTTGATATATAGAAACAATTTTCTTTATAAATATGTATTGTGTAGTGTGCTGGGTATTTAGAGACATTTCTTAATAAATTTGCTCTTTTTCGCAAGTGAATACGAATTAAATTTATAAGATATTATTACCCTTCTTGGCAAGACCGTAGCCAGGATTTAATTTCGTGGTGGTTCAAAAAATTTTACAGCATGTATTGATACAATCACAGCATGCAAGGCCGTAGCCAAGTCCCATTAAAAATTTAGTTTTAGGGGGATCCATAAGACCCCCCCTCCCCTCTGGATATGGGCATGCTTCTCGGGGTTAACACAATGGCCAGATTGGTTAATACACAAAGCCACAGCACATGGGTGCCCATATAGATAGAGGCTTGAATCCTGCCTAGCCATCGTTTAATAATTTGATTTGTGCATTTCCACCATGCATTTACTTTCAAAAGTTTTAGTTACATTTTGAAATAAGGTACTTTTTAGCTTATTGCTAATTATCAAGCAGTATCAATTATTTTTGTATCTTGTACATTTACTAAAATGTTTGATAGCCTTGAAGGTGGTAATGATTTTCCTCAGCCCTCCCTACTTAGAAGAATTGCTCATATAGGTGCCACATGTTTCTTTCTTTTTCTTAGAACTAATAATTTTTTTAAAAAAATGAATTATGTGCAAGTTATACTGTACACTATATTGATAATTAAAAACAAGAACTAATGAGAAAAACTGTGTTGAATATACCTTGAAAAACATCTCACGTTAGCATGGTACTTGTATGAATATATGTGTATTAAACATTGTAATGTCGTGTTAAAAAAAAATTGGATGATGATTCATCATAAAAGTATATCCATGCTTATTAAGTTTATGAAATAATCATCAGGAACATTTTCAGCGAACTGAAAACTATGGTATTTTAGAACATTTAACGAATAAAAAAAAAAAAAAAAATTCACAATTTGTCTTAAAAATTCAACACATAGAAACGTTTCGATATACAGAAATTTATTTTCTCCGTAATGACAATAAACCTTCATAAAAATTTTGGTATGTAGAAATTTTTGTTACATGGAAACTCTACTGCATTTTTAAACACTACAACACTTTCTAAGAAAGCTGTTTAGGCTTTCTTGCCATTTTTAACAATGCATCTCTGCAAATATGATTTTTCTGGACACATACATTTTCAAAAAGTAAATCCAGCAATCAGTAATACAGGAAAGGCGGGGGGGAGTTCTACAGCAAGGGCAAGACAGGGGTCATGACCCCCCAAATATATTTTTTCACTGTAAAAAATTCCAACTTTCATGATAAATGAAGGGTGTTATTCCAAGACCATGGCAAATTCTGTCCTTAACCCCCCAAATGAAAGTCTGCGTCCACCATTGGTTCAAGGCCACCCCATTGGGTAACAAACGTTCTCATTAACACAGAATCACTTTATCTCTTTTAATGTTGCTTGAGGCCCTCCCCCCATAATTTTAGAATTGCTATGCTCTGCCTATAATTGTTTAGATGTAAAGAATATGGCGGCATAGTTCAAAGCCATCGAAACTAAATTTAACAATCTCTTCTGTTTTACAAGTTCATTTAATTATATTGTGAGTATTGCAAGTTCGAAAAAAAGTTAAAAAAGACAATTTAGAAAACTCCAAATGATGAAATATATATTACCAATACATGAACGTTAAAACATGTTAAAAAAAAAGGACATCAAATTATTTTATAGGACTTAAACGCTATCTTCAATGGATTTTGTTTGTATTGATGAGGTAAAGGGAAACGTCATGTTGCTGTATTCCGTAACGATGTAACAAACTTTGATTAAATATATTTGCAATATTTGTTGATATTTATTGTTACAATGATTTCCAAAATCAATAAATGGAAGCAACCTAACATATACTCCTGTTCAACTTAACCTGACAGTGGAGGAAAGGCTATGCCTTGTAACCTTCCGCCCTTACAAAATAGTTCGTCAGTTAAGTACTGCATTTTTGTGTTAAATTCATCGTCAAATGCAAACAACATATTTATATAATTAATCTAGAATTTTATATATAATGTGTACCCAGTAATATTACATTTCGTCTTTATTTAGGGAAAGATGTGTTTATTACATCATCGCTTTGATATCCAATAGGGTCAAAGCATGTTTTGGCACAATTTGGAGAAAGTGAAAATTGCAGCAAACCTTCCCCCACCCCAGAACGGGAAGACGATTCATTCTCTGTTCTTTCTTACGGACTTCGCATTTTCGCATGAACGTAATAATGGATACTGCTCCTGTATCGAATAATGATTCTTTTACATTTAACCGCATAAGGCTGGAAAACCACTTGGAAGTTCCGATAAGGTTGTTATGAATGTTTTTTGCAAAATATACCAATATTACCCAAAAAAATCTGACAATGATGTCATAGCGATCGTTTCCAGCTTAACTGGTTTCTCCTTCCAGCATACACAGAATGAAAGCTGAATTAAAAGATAAAGGGAAGTTTTCAACTCCGGAGAAAAAACACCCACTAAAAGTAGCAATGCATACGAGGATAAAAATTTACGATGAATTTATATTATCGGCAGTACGGAGAAAAGTTCACGCTTTCTTTTTCAGGAACGAAATTCCTACAAACCTAAAAGTTATGGCTGCCATTAATGAAGATGATGACTTGCCAAACATCAGTATTAGTACAGCAAGACATGTACTGATAGATTTGGGTTTCAGTTTTACTAAACGAAAACGGGAGTCTGCACTGATAGAACACGATGACATTCAGTGTTGGCGTCACCGCTATTTGCGAGACATCAAACGTTTTCATTCTAAAGGTTGACCTACCATTTACACCGATGAAACTTGGGTAAATTTTGGCCATACCAAAATGAAAGTATGGGTCGATTCCACTGTCAAGTCGGTGAAAGAGGCGTTTTTTTGGATAGCCTCTTACCGGGCTTAAAAGCTCCATCTGGAAAACGGTTCAGAAATATCTTGCTTCATGCTGGAAACAAGAAAGGTTTTATAGATGGTGCTTGTGATACGTTTTTAGCTTGCAAGAAAAAAGGCAATTACCATGGGAAGATGAATGGGGAATATTATGTGGATTGGTTTAGGAAGAAATTTCTCGCCAACGTGAAGTCGAATAGCGTCATTGTATTCGATAACGCCTCATATCATAGCGTATTGATTGGATCTATTCCATCGACATCTACACAGAAAGCTGATATTCAAGCTTGGTTGACAACCAAAAATATTCCATGGAGTTGCGATATGTTGAAGGTAGAACTTTTACGTTTAGTAAACGAAGTCTGTAAGAATTACGCAAGTCATCGCATTGACGAAATAGCTGCTGAAAGTGGGCACACTGTCCTCCGCATACTCCCCTATCACTGTAAGCTTAATCCTATTGAATTGGTTTGTAGTCAAGTGAAGGGCTACGTTGCTGGTCAAAACCAAACGTTTAAAAAGAATCAAGTTTCGAAACTGACACTCGAAGGCATCGATAGAGTCACACAGCATGCTTGGAGGAATTGCGTCGATAACATAAGACTCAAATGTGGTAATGTTGTTGGATGCCCTTACGGAAAATATTGTCGAACCTGTAATTTTTGCAATTGAAGGCTCCGGCACTTCAGATTATTCAGACGATAACCTTAGTGTGATAGAATAATTTTGATTATAAAAATAAATAAAGGCCCTTTTCAGGGCCATAAAATAAAAATAGCAGGAATAACAATAAACATTACCCCCCCTCCCCTTGCAGGCATCTTACAGAAGACTACTCCCATCAGCAATTCTCATAATTCAATGACCGTACCCCTCCCTTCGGTTTTCCTAATGGAAGGCAACCCACCCCTACTTCTTTCCAAATCAATTCTTTCAAAAAAATCCACTATTATGTTTTTTAAATTTTTGAATTTAATCCAAAAAAATTTTGAATAAGGTTTTAATTTTTAGTTGAAAACGGCCTAACCCTTTGGAAAAGTTCACTTGTGAGAATTATCTACAAAAAAAATAATAAACCTGAGAAATGGCAAGAAATTGCCAAATTGGGTTATTGGTCAAAGACTGTAAGGAAGAAAAACGAAAAAGTGCGTGCGTAGGAATACTTGAAAAACAGGGTTTCCTTGTTGCAATGCGGTCAGCTCTAGCCGTCCCTCCACTGTCAGGTTCAATTAAACAGGAGTATAGTAAAACTTCCTGAATGGACACACCTCCCCAATGCTTGTTATCCCATATCCCTCCCAAATAGCGGACAGATACTCAAGTTCCGAAGTGTCTGCTACTCAAAGATTTTACAATATGCTAAATTAATACAACTTACGTTTTACGGACCAGCTATGCTGTAAAAACTTCATATTTCCCGGACAAATTTTAATGACGATCATAACTTAAACCTTAAAGAGAATGGTTCATCTTGAAAATTTATACTACGTTGAAGGCCATTTTAAAAATCCACATGCTAAATCGTTTTTTATTTAATTTTTCTGACGCGGGAAATACTTCTTTAACGCAACTGTAAGCAATCACTCAACAGAAGCAAACATCGTGTTTTGATCATGTTCAGTGATATTCAGCAATCGTGATACGTCCCTTGGATTTTCCCTTTCATTAAAATTTTCCCCTAATTTTAATATACCTATAATCTTAAAGTATTGATCGAAATAAATTTTTATTTAATGGCATTTAGGACTGTCCAACAAATTGTTTTAAGGTGATCCACCCGCTTTAAATATATGACAGGCCGGCTGATCACCGAAGTTAATTGCGTGATCGACTTTTTCGAGATGGTGACCACTTTCGAAACTCTCTGTGCGATGCGAGCCAGGGTAATTTCCGTCAACGACGTCGGAAAGGCAGTGAGGGCTCACGGTAATTAAGCACCTCTCGTTGGATTTCAAAGCACATTTTTCTCTTTAAGGACGTTTACCCTATGATTTTTTTTAAAGTTACTCCAGTATCCCTGTGCTTTTTGGATTGTTACGGCTCTGATACCAGTTCCTTAATATGATGTTTCAGTGAATAATTAATAATTTTTCCATTGTCCGATAGTTTAAAATAAACACTAAGTGGTCGAAAGATCATAGGATAGGAATTTGAAAAAAAAAAAAAAAAGTAAATAAATATAGAATTACGGAAACTCAACACGTTCAGTCAAAGTCCTTATTAACAAAGGCTCTCAGTCATTTAAATAGAAGAAAGTATCCCTGTTCAAAAAAGTAAATAAAAAATCCCCGCCTCCGGCTACCTGCGTTTCGTGACGAAACGTGGGTAGCTGAAGTGTTTTGGAACAGCTCCAGTTTTGAGATAAAGCCTTTCTTTTGTCCTAATTACTTATAATTTCAAAGAAATTACGATGACCAATGATAACGATCCCATCGACAGTTCGCAAAATGACGAAGACCACCATGAAGTCGTTGACAACATTGATGCTTTGGACGAAGAGTCGGCAGCGAAGGAAATGTTAACAGGAGATGATCCAAAAATCCATTTTACTTCCATCAATGTGGCGGATGGCAAAAATGGCGAAGCAAAGGTCGACATCCGCACCATGCCGAATACTATTGGTAATTTTATAATAAAACGAAGAAATCTGTGATCATTTAAGAAAAATTTTAATCTTGATTGATCTTTAAAATGCAGATAGTTTTGCAGTTCTTATATCATTATCATCATATAGTGACCAGTAACATGGCAAGATTTAATTCTCATTTGGTGTATATATATGCTGCTATGGGGAAAGAGAGCTTAGCAAAACACTTTACATTTTGCAGCCCTTGGAGACTTTTTCCAACTTTCCATTATAGTAGCACAGGGCGTCCTCTACGATGAAAAGTTGTTTTACTTAAACGTTAAGCATTTTTGGCACTACTTCACAATTCACCAACTCAATTTGTTGGTGACTTTTACTTGCTTTCCTGTCAAAAGTAGTGTCTGAAGGTTCTGAGTAGGTCTGGCAACCATGGTGCTTCCCTCTCTCGTGATACTTGGGTGGATTATTTTGTACAGCGTAGGGATGCTGTGCAAAATGAAGCAAAGGTGGCATCACTGGCATCGTCAGGCTAATATTTATTTATATTATGGGCAGAGTGTTGATAGAGTAGAGGTGTTTATTGAAAATATTTAGGAATTAAAAACTTTACTTTTTGATTTGATTGTTTTGTAGGCATGGACAAAGATGAACTGATGAAATACGCGAATGATCCTTTCTGGGTTCGCTTACGAATGCTTCTCTTCATTCTGTTTTGGATTGGTTGGATCACTATGTTGGTAGGTGCAGTCATCATTATTTTACTGGCTCCTCGCTGCCCACTTCCACCACATCTTGAATGGTACCAGAAAACTGCTATGTATCAAGTTGATGTTGCCTCTTTCAAAGACAGCGATGGTGACGGTGTTGGTGATTTGCAAGGTGAATTTTTATTAACATTTTTATTTCACATAAGGGTTTGATTGTTTATAACCTTCTAGGTGATAGTATAGATTACGGCAATAGTTGGCAACTGTTTTCAAAACTTGCCATTATGGATGCGTATGTGCACTGCGATTCTGTCATTATGGATTTTTTTTTTTTTTTTTTAGGGGAATGTTTTGAAACTTTTTTGTTACTGTGAATGTATTTATTTTTACTGTTGTAAGCTTTCAAATTCAAGATATTGCAGGCCCCATCATTCACTGATGTTTTTAGTAAGTAGGGGGTATGGGG
>QLNU02014176.1:173601918-173615162 GCA_006491805.2 Dysdera silvatica | reverse complement strand
TAATTTAATCTTGCCTATATCTTTAATCTAATTTAATCTTGCCTATATCTTTAATCTAATTTAATCTTACCTGTATTTTGTATTGATATTTACTTTGTACATAGGTTTAATTAATTTAGTATATTCAGCGTACCGTGTTTTATTGTGTTTTTTAAAAATGGGTTTGTAGGGCAATCCTCTTAGTCAAATAAATCTACCAGCATCATTTTCCCAACAGTTCGCTCCAGGCTTCAATGATGGCTAGCAGCTTTTAGCAGTAAAATGTTTTTTCCTTATAATATATGATTTTTTTCGGACATAATGCTAGTGTGCACTTAATGGATCTCAATACAATGTAAACATGATTTTTATATGCACTGATAAACCAAAAAAATTATTGCGACTTACATTATTATAATGTATATCATAGAGTTTTGAGGGATATTCCGCCGTGTTTGTTTATTAAGCACACTTAACGTTTCACTCCGTGCTATGCGGAGCATCCTCAGAAGTAGTTACCGACCAAGTTTCCCTCTGCAAAATGCAAGACTTTCACTTGGTTGCTCGGCTTTGCTGCCGAGCAACCAAGTGAAAGTCTTGAGAGGAAGGTCACATGGTATGAAAGCTGAAGGGAGGGAGGGTAGAATGAATAGAAGCTCCGAAGACAGACAAAAAGCAGTTAGATTTGGTGATTAAAAGGAAGTTCAATACCAGCTTGGCGTCAGATTTCTCTCTTGGATTTTTTTTATTGAATTTCTTTCCAAATTTTATGCGATTCCAACTTTTATTCTGTTATGTCTTGCTGTATTTGTTATATTATTATGTATTTATTTTATTGTATATTTATTTTATTATATATTTATTTTATCATGTATTTATTTATTTTATTTTTATTATTATGTATTGATGTATTGTTGTATTTTTATTAATTTTAGGGAGGGTGTGGCAGTTTAGACCAGATCTATAGGGTTGATCAACCTGAAAACTTGGAAGTCATTGCTCAGTGGAAGGAGTTGTTGAATAATTATTCCGCTACCACGGGAACAGACAAGTAATTCTGACTGTTGAAAATTATGAAAATATTAAGTTCTTGGTAGTATCTAAACTCAATCTGTTTTTGGTTTCCTTCCCTTTCCGAAAATATGAAATAATGTTTTTTACTTTTAAGGAATTTGAACTAAAATATGAATGAAAAAATGTGAAATTGAGAAAATAGTTATATCCTTTTTTTTTCTTATTAAATAAAACCTTTTCAATATAAATAAATAATAAGTGCCCCCCTTATTTTTAGGTTCTAATTTTACACTAGTTTCATTTAGTATTTAACACTTTTTATTTATAGTGATGGCCCGCCACCGAAAACGTTATATTTAAATGGTGTAGAAGATATATTAGGCATTTCTTTTACATCACTTTAGTTCAAGCTAAACCAAAGTATGATAATCACAGCTTATAATATACAAACAAATGATCAAAAACGAAAAAAGAATCCGAGATTTTGCTGTTAAAGGACAAAATTGTGATTTTAAATGCCTTGAAATAATGCACAAAGATATCAAAAAGAAGAAAAAACTTCTTCCGAGCCACTAGTGCAGCAGCGGTACTTCTTATGCCACTGAAAGATATTGTGGTAATGAAAAAATGCTATGCAAAATTACGTAAATTGGTTATAGGAAAATTTGTTAATGTAAGAAGTTAAAGGTAGGGAAAATTGTATAAGAGAGATATAAGACAGGGATCTTTGGCCCGCCGACACATTTTATGTGGCTTGTGAGCTCATGAAAAAATACAAATTGCTTCATGCAAAAATGACGCCCCTTGCTCCCTTTGAATCTTAAATTCATGTGTTTTATTTCATTTGCATTTACACATTTCATAATAAATATCTTACTGAATTATAATTGTAATAAACATCTTATTTAACATTATACCACTAGAGAACTTAAGTAATATGTGGTCTTCCCTCAATCGTGTTTTACTTTAGTTTTCCAGCATATATGGGCATTAGGCATTAGTTTTATTGATTTAAAAAAAAAATGAAGTTGAGACTCAAGTTGAATTCTAGTTGAATTCTATTCTAAATATGTCGATAAGAACATCCTTCCAACCATCTGACTGCATATTCTGAAAATGTTAGTATTCGGGAGCACTTACATCTGTGCATAGGCATATGCAGAAAGTTCATAAGGGGTTACAAAACTACAACTTCATACATTCATATGTGTATATACAAAATTTCGTGGAAATGGGAGTCATAATTCCCCATCAAACCCCCTCTGCATACACTAGTGCGTCTGCGAATAGCTCTTCTTATTAGTAATGAAGTTGGTAAAATGACTGGCATAACATGGGGGTCACTGGGGTGAAAACCCCCAGCACAAAACTCTTAGGAGTGCAAAATTTCAATACTTAACTGGTGGATGGGAGTGCCAAAGGGTTTTAACGGGCACAATACTTAACTTGCTCTGTGCGCTAGCAACCCACGCTGCGCCACTGGGTAACATCAAAAGTTTGGACCAGAATAACTGACGTCCACTTTAAAAAGGTTCTTATGGTTGCAATATCAAAAATAAGATCTGGTATTGACAGACGTTAAAAATAAGCAGCAGCAAAAATCTCACTAAAAGGTTTGATTTCGTTTTACATATTAATAACTAAAAGTATTGTAAATGTTTTTTTCCTTCCATGCATATTTTACATTGTAATATATATATTCTGTCTCAGAGGCGAATCTTGAAAATATTTTCAGGTGGGAGCTCCAAGCCAATATAGAGACCTTAAAAAAAAAAATGGCAACAAAGGCTGATCCGAGGGACTCCCTTTAGCCCCTCCTGGATTCGCCTTCGTTCATAATATTGCCTTTTAATGTTGCTCTTACAGTAAGTGCGGCCTGCAGACCAACAAGAATAAGCAAAATTGGCCCTTGGACTGAAAAAGGTTGAAGACCCCTTGATGTAAGAGATATATAATTTAAGAGAAGAAAGCATAAATATTGGTGAAGACATTCAGGCAAAAGTAATCCATTCAGTTTCATTTATTTACATTTATTTATTTACATCGTACAGTCTTAAGTACCTAACTTAAAAAAAAGCGTTGTAGGTCTGCCTATGTGTTGTAGTGCTGCCTATGTGGTTGCACCGTGGTTGGGTGTGTTACACCATACAAATGTTGTAAATATAAAAAGTGAGTTTTCAAGAAAATGCAAATTAAAAGTTTGCACCTGCAGATTAAATCAATGTACCAATTTGTTTATAGATGGTGCTGGTAATTGGGAATAAATTATAACCACATGCACATTGCATTGTTAACTAATAATGTAACTTCCTGTGCACTTTGCATGATTTCACCCCAAAGTGTACTTTCCACATTTGTTCGCTACATCATTAATATGTAGTTATTATTTTAGAACACTGCTTTCTGTAGTCTGTGGTTTCGTTTCCCAGGCCTTAAAAAGGTTCGGATTCCTCTGAAAACTGCAGGTCCGAGAGGTTCGTATTCCTCGGAAAATTGTAGGTCCAGAGGTTTGGATTCCTCGGAAAACAGTTGGTCCCTGCACAGCATGACCACTGTAGACCTTGAGCCGTAAAACCACAAAACAAACAAACAAATTATTTTAGAAATATATTGTGGCGCAAATTACAATTGTTGTGCATTGTCCATATTTTTTATTTGACTTAATTGTGCTTGCAGGATTTTAATGGCAGATCTGGTTGGAGATGCAGATGCTATGTTGCAATACCACGGAAATAGTTCCCATGTTTTAGTCGAATTTCCAATCAATCTGGAGTTGACACTTTTAAACGAAGGATCTTCACCCTATGATCTCAAAAAGATCTTGGACTTTTGGATCAAAACATATGAAAATCTTGGCTGGCCGAATTGGATGGTTAGTCCAGTACTTGAATTTGTGAACTGTGGTTTGATACTTCCATTGAGAAACTTACAACTATATATCAGTGGTATAGGAAGTTGGGGGGCTCAAGCCCCCATAAGTTTTGAATTGCTATGCCACTGATATATATTACAGTCAAACTTGGTTATTACAACATCGGTTATAGTGACAGCTCTAATGTTATATCACAGTTCTGTAGTCCTGTTCCCGGATTATTTGCATATAATTATTTATCAGTTATAGCCAGTGGTATAGAAAAGATATTGGGGGGGGGGGAGCTAAAGCCCCTCTATTGTATAACAAATTATATTGTTCTCCTTAACGACAAATTATTTAATCTTTTTCTCTTACAAATTATTAAAAATTACAAATCATTTGCAAATTATTAAAAATTACAAATCATTTGCAAATTATTAAAAATTACAAGTCATTTGCAAATTATTAAAAATTACAAATCATTTGCAAATTATTAAAAATTACAAATCATTTGCAAATTATTAAAAATTACAAATCATTTGCAAATCATTAAATCTCTTACAAATCGTTTAATCTTTTTTAAAATCGCTTGAGCTCCCCCCCTCCCCCTAATAAGTTTTGAATTGCTATGTCACTTGAATGCCATTATAACCAAGTTTGAATATTTATGTTATTTTAAAAGTTGTAGTAGCGTTATATTTGTAGCAGATGCAAAATGCAGTATCCCGACCTTGTACCATATATCCTTATAAAGTTCTGCAAATATTTGTTTAATAATGTCTTCTGAAATCGTTGTTTGGGATTGGATTTCTTGCCCAGTCAGTTGTGACAACCAACCACTAAATATTGCATAACTAAGTCTGTGATCACTATTGGTAATAAAAAAAAAATGCATCTATATGGGGTCTTCAATTTATATACACAATTTGTCCGTCCACGATGTGTGCAAGAACTGTTTATTTCATTGTAAAATAACCTGAAATTGGTGAACGAAACCTTATGAACTACCCTTCAGGGGCTACTGAACAGATTATATAAAAATAAATTACAATTTATACAGGGTGTCTCAGCACCAGGGTTACAAACTTCTAGGAGGGGTAGGGTACACCTAGACCAGTTGTTCCCAACTGGTGATCTGTGGACGGGTCCCAAATGGTCCGCGAGACAGGTCATTATTTATTATTATTTATATTTTATTACATGAAAATTATCAAATATTAAAATTAAATATAATAACGAAACTCATAGTATACATGGTGAGTGGTTTGCGACCCTAGGTTCTATGACAAATATTGTTCGTCTAGGTGTACCCTACCCCTCCTAGATGTTTGTAACCCTGGTGCTGAGACACAAACGATCGATCCATTGAGGATGTGTGTTCTTGGTGAACAGATTTTTGTGAACTACCCTCCATGGGCTTAAAATGAATTTTTAAAGTTTAAACTCTTCAAAAACTAAAAAATTATTCAATGTAGATAACTAAAATTCCCTTTTTACATTTCTGTGGAGTAGATATTGCCACTATTATGTCTGTAGAATAGATATCAAACAATCTAGTGCTAATAGATGTAGTTTATATTTTGGGGTTAATTGTATAATGGTGGTATTTCTTCTTTCTAAGCTTTATATACTTTTTTAATCTTCCTATTTTAATCATTTTATATTTTTGTTTCAGCTTGGAAATAGTTATATGTTACGTTTAGCTGACAGGGTTGGAATGGAATTAATCGATGGTATACATATGGTTTCTATGCTGACCCGTGGAACGCCAATCACTTATTTTGGCGACGAATTAGCAATGACAATGTCTCCCGTAAGTTCTCTCTCTTATTTTAATTCTTATGAATATGCCTCATGTGCGAATATTTCCAAATATGACGTTCATATAGGGAACAGGGTTGTATTAATAGTTGTATAAATGGTTTTTTATTCTATTAATTTGCGTCATTTAGTGATGTAATTTTCAGAAAATACGATGTTATCTAATTCTTGCTGCATCATTAATCCACATTCATTACTAAATATCTTCTTCGTGGAACAAACATGAAAAATTCACTTTCCTAAATCGGTTATCTGCATCACTAGGACATTTAGATTAGATTTTTAGGCCTATGGGAGGCACAGAAGTAATGCATTTGTCATGCTGTTAATAAATAATCAATTCCAATCAGTACTGCAGCAATTCCCGGCGCAGCATGACCATTGTAGTCTTTGAGCCGTAAAACCACAAAACAAACAAACTGCAGCAATTCAAAGCTCATGTAGTGTGGCTCAAGTGGCTTTAAAGAAAATTATATGATGCAGGCTAAAGAAAGTAGCGTGTTTTGATATACAAGGAGGGGGGGGGCTTGAGCCTCCTTCCTACACCACTCATTCCATTAGTGCAGTAGAATGCGTTCCCCCCCCCCCTTTTTTTCTCATCATCGTAGTTTGGAGTTTGTTTCCCGGGGTAACAGAATTCGTAGGAAAACGTCTATTCTAGGCACAGCATGCCATTAATACGTAACAAAGAATCGAATCAAAATTAAATTAACTGCATATATGAAAATTTTTAATTGTATTAAATGTTTTGTTACACATTGTATTAAATCTTTTTTTATATTAATATGTTTTAGACTGATGGTGGCCACATGCCATGGACATATACAAATATTAGTGCAAGTTCCGAACATACCAATGTGAAAGTACGTTTTCTGTTTTTAAGTTCATATTTAGTATTGTTGCACATGCGAAGCAGATGGGTGATGAGCCTCATGTAAAGGTATTCAGGATAATTGAGACTGGTGCAGCATGATCGTATCTGTCCTTTCACTGTCACGTTAATTTAGAGTAGGTACATTCTGAAAATGTAAGGTTCATGAATATACAAGGTCAGTATTTCCCGGCAAAGTGACACAAAATTTGGTCTTCTCTGAGAGTAGTTGTTGGCAGTCTACAGTTGATGCATCTAGGTGTAAGGGATTAGTTTTCTGGTCCCTCGTCTTAAAAAAGTAGAATTTACTTGGCCGCGGCCTCATGAAGGTTGAGAAGCATTACCCTAGGCAACAGAAGTTTTGATTCCTCGGAAAACTGTAGGTTCTATTGCAGCATGGCCTTAGGTGTCCTTGCACCGTAAAAGACAATGAAATCGTTCCTGCCGTGGTAACATGTTCGCCTTGCATATAGTTATCCCGGGTTTGACTCCCAACTGTGCCAAAAAGAGACCGCTTACCGACTAACTGCTCACTATAGTTCTGGGGTTGGTTCCCTAGGCTTTAAGAAGTTCGGATTTCTCAGAAAACTGTAGGTCCCTGCACGGCATGAACTTTGCTGTCCTTGCACCGTAAGACTCAAGACAAGCAAACTTACTCCATTCTAGGTTAAGCAATCTATGGCAATGGAATTAATGTTAATTTTTGTAATTATTATTTCATCATCATTATGTAATTTTAATTCTCTTTGTAATTATATAAAATATTTGTTCCATAGACCCAGATGCTTGCGGAAAGATCACACCTGAAGGTATTCAGTTACGTCTCGGAACTTCGCAACCAGCCAGCTGTTAAATTTGGCATCCAGGAATATCCGCTTATAACCGATAGCATCTTTTCTATGGTCAGAGTGAAGAAAGGATCACCAGCGTATTTGATAGTTCTCAATATGAGCTCTAACACCACCACGGTGGACCTTTCAAAGAGCAGCTCCGTATTCCCAGACGCAGCCCGCCTTGAAATTCGAAGTACCAATATGGTGGATGGGTTTATGCCTGAAGGTGAACACCCCAAAATCTGGCTAAATGAAGTAACCATGAGGCCAAAGCAATCTATGGTGCTTTCTTTTGTGCCTCAGTTTGAAGATTAAATATCATATTTCCTTTTCTAAATTAACCCCGTGTGGTTGTGTACAATAGAGCATCGATTTTCAACTGCTGTGCCAAGAACCGCCTGTAGCGGAGATGGGTTACAGAAGTGTGAAGGAAGAATTGAAAAGATGCAAGGAATCAGTTGAAAAGTACAAACAAAGCAAGACAAATATTAGAAGCGCCGTTTACAGGGTGATTCGAAAAGAAATTCTGTACAAATTTTAATGAGATATATGGAGCACTAAAGTCAACAATTTTCATTAATGAATGTATATCCACAGTTGTAACCTCCAGTTGCACAATAATTTTATGGTAAGTATGTGTCCATTCAGCATGTGCATTGTCATGTACATAAACACGAGCATTGTGAATGTAACACCCCCTCACACGCATATGATAGAACCTTCATCTTTGAAGAGCATCATGCAACTGGAAGTTTCGTCTGTGGTCATATGTTTATTAATGAAAAAAGTTTATTTTAGTTCCCCTTGGCTGCCAATAAAGTTTCTACAGAGAGTTTCGAATCACCCTGCATATTTTTTTTTCTGAAAAGCATGAAGAATTAGGGCTGGCTTTAGTAATAAACTTAATTAAAGAGGGTTGCTTCTAAATTTCTATTTATTACTATCTTATACTTTGCATATTACCCAGGGGCCCTGTGGTGGCACAGTGTGCCATTAACTTGGGTTCAACTCCCAACGGTGCAAAGAACGCTTACTCAGAGATCTCATAAAGATCACACTGCTCACTGTAGGGTTTGGTTCCCTAGGCCTTAAGAGGTTTGGATTCCTCGGAAAATTGTAGGTCCAGAGGTTCAAATTCCTCGGAAAACAGTAGGTCCTGGTGCAGCATGAACATTGTAGTCCTTGAGCCATAAAACCACAAACGGAAACAGCGTACTACCTAAGGTAGTACTGTATTTGCAGTACTGAAATATGTTTTTTAACATGGAAACAGTGGAGAGCTAACGTAATTTTTTCACTAATAGGGAGTTTATTACCACTCCCTGTACCTTCACATAACAATATAACTGCAATTTCTCACCAGGAACGTGAAATGTTTAAAGTCGGCCTTGATAGAAATGAAAATATAATAGTTATATATAAAACTTGAAATAATAAAATTTCTACTGTACACCCGAAGACGTGCTTTGACGAAGTACCATGCATAGTATGTCTTGAATTGCAAACAGCTAAAAATCACTTTACTACAGTGCTGATTATTTGGAACTGAACTGAGTTTCAATAATCGAACGTTCACAGGAGTGCCAACTGTATGGGGCTCAAATCCATTTGACGCCTTCAAGAATATTTGTGGGTGTTGGGCCCTCAAAATCTATGGACAGTAAATAAATGCAAAATTGAGGGTGAAAGACATATAAAATGTATTTTTATTGCCAATGTTTTTCCTGTTGTAAAGATGTAACTGAACTTCATATAAGAGGAAACGTATATTTTATTATACTAACATAGGCTTACAGTGCTATAATAATTATCAAATAGTAATTTTACGATACCCACGTTTGAGCTCAAACTAGAGCTTTTAATCAATAGAAGGAAAAAAAAAGACATCATCCTAAAGTTGAACCAAGGTCTCACCGTTAGATCCAGAGTGGCTTAACCGCTAAGCCACCAATATGTAGGAACGCCCCGCTTCTCAGCAATATATATATAATACAATATGTTGACTCGAGGCCAGGGCAACATCTCTTTTTCTTCTATACATTAAAAGCTTTAGATTGAGATGAAGATTGAGTGTCAAAAAACAGAAAATTACTACCTGTAAAATTCCCCACTTAAAATTACAAAAGACACACCCTAGTGGCTTTGTGTGTTGACCATTTGGCAATTGTGTTATCCCTGAGAAGAGTAATAATACCTATCAGCAATTATCATGCAATTGAAATTAATGGAAAGTTTATTTGTTGTCTGTTCAACTTTTTGCTGTTTTCTTTCTTAATAAAATTAAGAGGTGGAGTGTAGTGACCCCCCTAAATTTTTTTTTCAAGCTGGTGGTTCTGAAGGTTCATATAACGTTAAGATGGTTAAACATAATTCTCATTGAACAAACAAAAACATTGCCGGAAACAGACGCCTAAGTTGTGGCAGAGTATAATTAGTTAGTGCTCTGAATAGAGTAGGACAGGAAAGACTCAGCATTTATATAGCTAGCTAACACCTATGCAGAAATGTATAAAACTGGACCTCAGTGCGAGACATCATAAACATGCACACAGATTGTGTAAGCAAGTATTTATGTATAATTAATCGATCATTATGTTTCTTTAAAATATTGGTCTATTTTTTTAATGAAGGTGATTATTTAACCTTGATTGGAACAGAATCACCATTGTTGTCCTTGCGCCATAAAAATACAGCCAACCAACCAACCGTGATTGTTCTCACATTGATAAGAATGTTTCCAATAATCGGTATTCTACTGTATGCCCAAGATTTGAATCCCACTTATACGTGGACAGGGACCCAGGTCCCTTTGCTCCTCCCCCAAATTATTTTGGGGCCCCTGCCCTCCCGGAATTTATGAATAATAACAAAATGTCGAAAGTGAAAGATGCAACGTAGAACATTGTTGTTGTTTTTCCTGTCTCGGGTTAACTCACTGGACTTCACATACAGGTACATTCAAGTGCCCCCCAACAATATTTTCAAGTTCCTCTCTTGCATGTCAGCCTTAGTGATTAACTCGGAAGCATACACATTGAAAATTCTGACTCGCATACACTAGAGGTGTACAAAATCAGTGGTCAAATTAACGAACAATTCTACTCATCTGTTAGGAATAGGCAAAATCAATTTGGTTCATGTGCGATTTAATCCCTGGAATACTTAAAAGTCCAAGTGGAAAAAAGTTGTCATTTTTTTAACTTTTTTGAACATTGTGTACTTTGTACTCTTATAGTAAAGAACTTTAAATTATAGAGCGTTAATATACTTGTATGTGTGGTAAATTTTTTTTCCCCACCTCCAATAGAAGGTCATTTCTACACCGTTTTTTCCCCTAAAATGCTATGGAGACAAAGCTTTTACAAAAAATTGTTTTTAAGCTTTCTTTTACCCTCCTCAAGTTTCTGGGGTGGGAGGGATTTTAGTCTAGTGCTTGCAACTATCATACTAGTAAGAAATTTATACCGATTGAACAAAATTTATGGTACAGCAGTACCTGCACATATTAAAGTTTGTATGGTTCCATAAAAAACTTTTACATATTTTTTATATGTATATTGTATTTAGGGACACACATTTTCTAATCAATGCATTCTATAAATGAATATGTAATATATATGTCATGTTCATGTAATTAAAAACGAGAGAAGAATGTGCTAAACATACATTAAAATACGTCATATTTATATTTGTATAATAAACTTTCTAATGTCTTGCCGCACAAAAAATTCTTTGATGGTTCATCGTTAAGTGTCCACACTTACTAAGTCCGTAAAATACATCATAACGAACATTTTCAGTGAATTGAAAACCCATGACGTTTTAGAATGTTTAAAAAAACTTCGTTGAAATTTTTTTCGATCTGCAGAAATAGTTTTTTATGTAATGACCAGGTGGGTTTACAAAGTTTTGATAGAGAAATCAACATGAGAGAAGTTTGCCATATGAAGCTATTTTAAAATACTGGGAGAGCTACGATTATGAACTAATAAAATAGTTCAATGCAAACAGTGCCTCATTTTTACCCCAACACCCTAGCTAATTCGTAAAAAAGGGTTGTACCCAGACTTATGGTTTTTTTTTATATAGCTAAGATTCGAATTTCGTTTACATATCTTTTATTATCTTGCCATGAACAGATTTGTGGTGGTTGTATGTAATCAAGGGAGATTTTAATCTCATTTACCTCATCGAAACATGTTGCCTTTTTATGACTCCAAATTGTGATATTTATGACATTGAAAGCCCGTTTTTATGCAACTAACAAATGTTATGTATGTGTAATACCTTGTGTGATCTATTTTGAATAAATGAAGTTGTTTGAAGCACATTGTGTCATTTTTACAAACATAGGAAATAGAATATATCTGCATACTTTATCTTAGAAGATAGTTTTACAATATACAGTGGAAATCGCTCGTAACAATGATAGTCATAATGATGAACTACATGTAGTGACAGAATAAATACACGAAGTTTGGTTTATTCTTTTATATATTAAACATATTACTTGTAACGACAAGTTGTTCCTGTACAAAGGATTCAGTGTCGGCTTTAATGACGACAGCTGAAACTGATGAATGCTCCTCCTTTCTGATTGGGCTTCATAATTCTATGACGAGAGTAGATGGCAAGAAACTGATACTAACAGAAATAACTTTTATTAAGAAACTGCACCATGTCAAACAGTGAAAGAAAGTTATTAAATACAATATGAGAAAATAATTCAGCTGCTCTTCACTTCTTTTTTCTTCTCGTCGCCCTTTCCTTCTTCGGTTTTCTCCTTCTCTTTCTTCAAATCTTCCTTCTTCCCACTCTCCTTTTTCTCGGCATCCCGATTGGTTATTTTGTTGTTGATGAGATTATGCAGGGCTATGACTGATCTTGCCAACGATGCCAGGTACACCACCAGCATTTGGTCATTTGTTTTAATGTAAAGGGACTTGACAAATTCTTGGACAGTGGCATCTGGCAACAGGTTGAAAATATCTTGCAGCTGATAAACGATGGTGTGGTTAATGGGAAGAGTTCCATTCACCACCTGGACAAAAGAAACATACACGTAAATAATACTAGTTTATCGGGATACATTTAAATACTTGATTTACAGAATTAGACACACTAACTTTACTAATTACATATACAGCGGAACATGGTAAAGTGAGCACTTTCTATAAGAGAGAGAGAACTAGAGTTGGTAGAATTAGTCGCGCCTATACATGAAAGTCTGTTGCGTATAGTGACCATTGCAGTCCAGTTCCAAAGGTGGTCACTTTAGACAGGTTCTGCTGTATATAAAATCATTTTAGGTGGCATAGGACCTAGAGTTTTCCAAGGAAGTTAAACCTTACTCTGGAGTAAAAATTAAAATTAGTCTGTTTTAGGGAAAAATACCTGGTCTAGGTAATTTCTAATGTCACCGATCTGTGAATGGAGTCCTTTTAAGCCCCGAAGCTGGTTAGTAATCCTCTGTGACAATGTTCCTAAAGTCGTGTCCTTGATGTCCCTAAATAAGAATCACCAAAAACTAATTATATAATTACAATTTTTTTATCAATTGCATTAATTAAACACTTGATCAATTACACGTGAAAGAAATATGAGGCTTCACCATTTAAAAGCAATAAGGCTTCGGTGTAGTTTAAAGTGTAATTTAAAAGGGAAACACGAAATGATTATATAAAGAGGCCTTGGTTGTCTCATGGAAGGTTAGTCTCAGGTCACTAAAATTAAGATGATCTTTGTCAGTGGATCAATTATTTATTAGCAACACTGCACTAATCCAACAGAATTAAGTTTGTTTGTGGCTTTATGGCACACAGAACTACAATGGCCATGCTGCGACAGGGCATACTGTTTTTCCAAGGAATCC
>QLNU02014176.1:173578698-173595217 GCA_006491805.2 Dysdera silvatica | reverse complement strand
TTTCCTTTTCGATAATTTATTTCAGTTCTGATCAATATCACATCCATGATTTTTGATCAGAAGAGGGCCAAAAATGTAAAAAAAATAGTTATTTTTTAAATGGAATAGTTGCTACTTTTTAATGAATTTTACACGTAAATTTTCAGCCCAGGGAAGGGTCCGGGATCTTCCCCTATGGGAATATCAGTTGCTTTGATAAATGTATTCCCCCGATTTAACGATTATTTTCACTAGTCCCGTGAAAATCGTTAAATCAAGGTTAGACTATACTTTGATTTCTGGAAAATTTGAACTCATTGAAATTCCACTGCCACTTATCAAACATACCTGCAAAACTGTTAGACACGTCCAAGATGCCTTTGCCCTTCCATGAACCCAACAAAATTCCGACAACTCGTTTCTGGTTCCCGACTTTGCCCATGCGGTTGAAATGATCCACCACACTCAACAGAACCAGTGGGTGCACAATCACCTTTTGAACGGGAAGATCCAGAGCCGGCATTTTGATGCTTAAAATTCCTTCCTGAATTAAGAAAAACAAAACTAAAAATAATCTCAATTACCAGACATTTATATAAAAGCAATCAATGAAGAATTTAAAATACCTGACCCATTTGGGTCTTCAGCCTATTATCGATTTACGTTTGAATTTAATAAGTAAAATGAAAATAATGCAAGGATTTTTTAAACATAGATAGTTAAAAAGATTAATACTAAAATGTTTAGTTAGTTTAGTTCGCATGCAAAGCTGTCCTGAAGAAAATTGAGTATGCGGTGTTGTCTTAATTTAAGGGTATTGAAATTGCAGGGTTACTGAACATGGCGATGCCACGGTGCTTCGCTGACTGGCATTTGACTGATCGTCTACCTCATCCCAAGGTGGCAGTTGCCACTTTCATCAGTTTTTTATTCCTCTTCTGGTCATACGCAGGATATTATTTTGGGGCTTGGGGCTTTTCCATTCAAGTTAAAAAAAAAAAAAAGACTGAAGTTCGTTGAAAGTTGCCCCAAAAACCAGCAAATACACTCTTGAGACCTAGAAAGTATCGGTATTTTAAAAAGTATGCGGCGCAGACAGCGCGTACCCTTTGGGAACAGCCCTGTTTGAATGTTATAAGTTTGACATGACAGCCAAAGCGTGATATATTTACACACAACCATGCTTGCCAAAATTCAAACCCAACCCAGCGAAATAATGATTGTAATGAATAGGTAACTGAGCCAAGGAAAAATGCATACAATCAGGTGAAAGCTTCGCCACAATGGCATAGTCCTAAACCAAATTTCAAGAATTCATTAGACATGAACATATATATGTATTGAGAAGGTTTGTTTTGTTTGTGGTTTTATAGCTCATGGACTACAATGGCCATGCTGTGCCAGAACCTAGTGTTTTCCGAGTGACCTCTTAAGGCCTAGGGATCAAAACCCCAGACTACAGTGAGTAGTGCGATCTTTATGAGATTTCTAAATAAGCATTTTTTGCATCATTGGAAGTCAAACCAGAGTTCATGGCACACTAAGCGAACACGTTATCACACTGCACCACAGCAGGACGTATCGAGAAGGAATCAGGTCCACAGCTAGGTGCTTGTTATTGGGGGAGTGATTCAGAATATGTTAATGTTTTAATGCATTCTATTAACATATTTAATACTAAACATCTAAATACACTAATATATTTAATACTGACATATAAACTTCTTAATGTACATTTTGCACTGAAAAGTACTATTGCATACTAAAAATACATAATTTTCCTTATCCTTATTATAGAGTAGAGGAAGACCTCTGTATAAAAAACATGTACACGAGATCTATCGTAGATATCTATTTTGAATATACAGTGGAAACTGCATAAAGTGACCACCTTTGGAACTGGGCTTCAATGGTCATCATAGACACAGGTGATCACTATACACAGGGGTGATTTTAAATCCAAACCAGATTCCCTGAACATACCAGAAAATTCCCTAAAAAGTTGCGTAATATTTTTGGTAAAAACACTGATTTCCGAAGGAATATAGAAAATTATAAGAAATAAAACAAAATTTTTGTAATTTTTAAAAAGAAATCCCTGAAGAGGCAAGTTGAAATTCCCGGAATATAATCACCCCTGGATACACTATACATTTTGACATAGTCATAACCAAGTCCTTACCAGTTCTCTCTCTTATAGGAAGTGGTCAGTTTATTCAGGTGGTCGCTTCACCAGGTTCTACTGCATTTTTAATGTCAAAGAACGATTTCAATTTTCATGTGCAATTTTATACAAAACAAAATTCTACAATAACTGATTTTGAGAAAGAAAAAAAAAATTCTGGGGAGGGGGGAACAGATTACATTTCAGAGGGAGAACTCAGTCTCGCTTTGGTCCTCATGCATATGAGAGGCATGTGAATATTTTGGCTTCATGGTGTTTGGCCAGTCTCCTTTACTATGAATTAAGCCTATGTGATATTCATTTTATGCTACTTCCAATTAACACTATTGCAGACTTGGTGGTTCGACTCCCAGCAGTGCAAAAAGAACGCTTACTCAGAGATCTCATAAAGATCGCACTGCTCACTGTAGTCCGGGGTTTGGTTCCCTAGGCCTTAAGAGGTTCGGATTCCTCGGAAAACAGTAGGTCCCGGCGCAGCATGACCACTGTAGTCTTTGAGCCGTAAAACCAAAAAACAAACAAGCCAAAGACTTGATGGGAGGAAATAGATTTCACCAGAGGGACACAGTTGAAGAAAATATTAGGGATGGGAGGTCTATGCACACACTCTCAAAATTTTATTAAAAGAAAATTTCCAAACACTTAGGCAACAAATAAAAAAACTAATGCATTTGATTGAGAATTATTACAACACTGTAGGTGTAATAAAGTATAAGCCTGTTTTCTCCTAAATGAAATTACATTTTTAGAGCAATGAGAAAAACATGAATAATGAGTAATATATTTACATATGTGTTTAACCCCCCAAATTATATTCTATACATATATTGCTCACCAGTTCTGGAAGGACCTGGCCTACTTTTTTTTTGGGGGGGGGGGGATGCCAATGAAAGGATACTTGAGGCTAGGTGAACCAATCATCAGCATTACTAGGGAATGAGCTACGGGTGAATTAGACCCCCGAATAAAAAAACGAAAACTACATATGACTGCTACATGTGGAGTATTGAATGGAAAGAAATAGAAACTCACCCCCTCAGAATTCAAAGAAAGGCTGTAGCTAGGATTTAATTTTAGGGGGTTCAAAAAATTTTACAGCATGTATCGATACAATTACAGCATGTAAGGATGTAGCCAAGTCCGGAGCTACTGCACAGTCCGTCCCCTAGTTTTCTCTCTTCCTTAAATTGGTTGAGAACTTGGGGATAATACAGATTTCGTTATCCCAAACTTTGCAGGGAATTTGCAGCGTTAAAAACGCTGCAAATTCTGTTAGATTACCGTATCACGTGAGACATCACGTAGGTGTATACAAAGTCCAAACAAGCTGTGAGCGAGCATGCCATGGTTTTTTCGGACACAAGGAGATTTTTTTGCGAATCAGTATTTCTCCTGTACCAGTAAAGAAGAAGAAACTTAATGAAGTGCCCCCACCATCGAAAAACATCAGTAAAGCGTTTGAGGTAGTACTCTCCATGCGTAAAGCGCCAGTAGCAACTTTAGTCACTGTTATTGCCGTTGGGTTGAGGAAATTCTTGGAAACACTGCACTAGATTCTGCTAAAATTGTGCTTGCGCTAGACCTGGGAGGGTAATGAACCGTGTATTAGCACTGAGAACTTCAGCAGATCAGTTTGGGATGTCATACTCTATCCCACTACATTCCTACGCATCTCTTCTCAGCTTTGTTGCTCTTTTGCTGTAGTTTGTTTGATGCAGTGAATAATATCACGTCTGAACGATTGACTGTTTTGTGGAATTGCTGTGAGTGGAGTGGGCTATCAATGAGGGTTTAACTGTGTTGATGTATGAGTGTCCGGTATGTAGGAAATAAACGAGATTGCAGGCTAGGTCTAACGTGAATGACGCCTTTAACTAGAGGTATATGAAAAGCAGCATCAATTAAAAAAACTATTCCAGATAATGCAAAAAATATTCCCACACACGTTCGACAAAGACCAATAAAGATTGGTACATCGCGTTTTGAACTTCGCTGAATCAAGACAGTTACGAATATAAAATTGTTCTGATGCTTTTTTCCTAGCATTCAACGGTTTAAAGATTCCGGCATAACTCGAATGTGATCGAAATTGGCAGCGAGGGTGCAGCCCTAAGCAGTGTGTGTGTGTGTGGGGGGTCTCCCCTCACTGATTCAGGGAAATTAATATTGCCTAAAAAAAAACCAGAGTGAACAACATGGCAGTAGGTCAGCTGCCCGGTTGTCATACGTTTTGAAAACACTTCAAAAACTGAGTGGAGGACGGACTGTGCAGTGTCACCTCAAGTCCTATTATAAATTTAGTTTTGGAGGGACCGGTCCCGAAGATCTCCCCCATTAGATACGTGCATGTCTCAAAGCTAGATACGTCAATGGTTGGCGAAACTAGGGGTAGATTAGCTGTCCCTCTCTCCAATGAAGAGTTAGTCTCATAGGAAAACGAAAATTTCAAAATGTATAACTACTGTATGTGTAGAGCACTAGATTAGGGCTATAACCACCTAGACCTCAACGCTAAGAACGTCAATGGCTGAAGGTAATAATTATTGGCATAATTAGCGGGGAGCTAAAGATGACTTAACCCTACTTAAAAAAAAAATTAGCCCGCCCCATTTAGAAAAACGAACATTATAAATTAATGCTATGCGTGGAATACTAGCGGGGGCCATAGCTTCTTTAGACCTCGAGGCTACGTACGCCAATGGTAACAACGCCGAAATCTTATATCTATGTTGCACAATAAAATGCGTTACTCCAATAAAATAGAGGAAAAAACGTAAAAAAAATTATACGAACCATTCTCAATTACATTAAAAACACTTATACATAAGAGATCATACCTTCGGCAATGACAATCAAAATACCAAATTTCAACTCGCGAAACGACGTTGCCGAACTCCAAATCACAATGAGGTTTAATAATTATGTCCTTGTGGATCCACCTTCTACTACTGCACTAGTGTGAAATCCAAGAGGGAATATCATATTTTAAAGTTTATAAAGCATATAAGGAGCAGGAGATAAATTATAGTTTTTTTAATATGACTGGTTTTTAGCTGATTTTTCTCATGCACCATTTTCATCATACCTCAGAATATCATTTATGATTTTTTTTTTGGCTAGTAGGATTTGTTCTGCAACAGTTTATTCCGAATGATTGTCATTTCATGAATTGCACGAAACAAAGATAATAAATTCAAGTGACGTATCTTTTCCAAAGAAAGAAAATGAAGGAATACACTCCCAATTTTACCTTCTTCTATCTGATCGTCCAATGTGCAATTCCTATGGTGTGTGACACCGAGTTTCGGAGTCGAAAAAAAAATGTAGATCCCACCCTTCGATACTTCCTGGATGAGATTCATGATGGAAGTATATCTGGTTCGCTTAGAACGAAAAAAAAAGTAAATAATGAAATGGGTTAAACGTATTTGGTTGGTTGGTCGATTTGATGAATCTAGTTTCTTCTAGTAAATGTATTAATTGGAATTAATATTTTATTGTTAATTATGATGAGTGCTTTGTTCATCAATTGACAAGTAAATACTTTGATAAAATTAGCATTTGCATGGCATGTATATTTCTGTAATTTAATATTATTTGACTTTAGGAAATTTTAATCTGAGAAAACTTGTAACTTGATAAGGAAAAAAGGTTGGGGGAATTACAGAATCAATGTTCCTACCGTAAACCCCACCTCCCCTTTAGCGAACATTCTTGGGTAGTGGACACCTCTATTTAATGCACATTTTTCCAATTCCTACTACTTATCCTTTAATCTTCCCAAAAAACGGACAGATGTTCAATTTAGTTATTTTACTGTACCTCACATTTTATATTAAATTTCATTCATTTATGTATATTTGATAAAATGTTCCGTACTTTTTTAGTGGTCCTGAAATTTTGTTATTTGAAATCTAAACTTTCTAATTTAAGGTCATTTTTGTTTGGCACGACCAGGGGTGCCAACTAGAATTAAGTATTGGGTGAATCTTGAATGAAGGAATCCATATGTGTGCAGTTAAGTGTGTAAACCAGAGATGGCAAAAAACATGAACATATTTGGGTTTATAGTGACATAATGCCTAAATCCTGCGTATTGCTTCTGATAATTATTTTATACTCCAGAGTCCCCTGTACCCTATATGTTTTTTGCTATACCCCCAGTTGCCCCCTTCAGCCTGCTGCTGGAGCTTACTTTGATTAAACATGTTTTTTTATTATTATTATCTCCTTTTCAATCATCCTTAAATTTGTCCATTTCATTTGCAACAACCCAATGGCTACACTCAGAAGTTCGAAATATGGGGAAGCATGGGTGTGCATATGGAAATGATATTTCTAACAAATAAAGAAAGGCAATGAGCTACACCGGATAAACAGAAGAGGAGGGAGATTTGTGTATATTTATGTGTAACTTAAAACTAACTAGTAACTGAGAAGCATTTTCAACCTTATAGTAAAATTTCATTATGAAATGTCGAAGTGAAAATTAACGTGTTTTTCGGAAGCAGTGTTTGACTTAGGTATAGGCATACAGTTCTATGGGCTTGTGCAATCAGTCCCCCCTCCCCTTCTCAGTAATTTGAAATAAATTTAATTTTTTTTTATTACCATTAGGTGGAAGGCGAACACGGATTAACGGCACGCTTCTAGGTGAATGCATTATTACGAGGTCCATCAACCAGGACCGAATTATTGCATGGACAAACAAGACAAATATCTAGGGCCCGGCAAGATAAAGACTTAATTTTACTTCAGAATCTTTGCTAATCAGACCTTATCACCAGGGGATCATTCAAGTATTACATAACCAATATTTCGGCCATTTCAATCCCACTCCATAGTAAGCAGAATTTAACGTTGGCTAACATAGGAAAATAAGATCTACCGCAACCCCCACTCCTACCAAGGTGCTTACATAATACTTGAACTCTCCCCAGGCAGTAATTTTATTGTGGTGCGAATTTTAGAGGTTTTTACATTTACGTTGCGTGTAAACATGTTACCTGTATCGACGTCATTTTCAAAATTTAAATTCCAAAACAGATTTAACAAACGATTGGATATAACAAGTATTTTTTTTCTTTGGTCCAAAGGTCTTTGTTATATATGGACCCTATTGTAATTACACAGGCCTAATTTATACCACAAGGGACCCGGAAAAAATTTATGGCACTACGAAACCTTAATCCGACCCTGCCATCTGCGTAGCATTTTCAAAAATATTGTGCGGACCCTAACACACATTTTGTACATTACAATACAATATGTGTAAAATTGCAATTTATTTCAAATTATTATTGGGGGAGGGGCCCATTTAACTCTACGCTTATGAAGGCATCAGCTTCCGCTGATGAGATCAAAAGATGGAATAACTGTACAAGAATAATTGGAGTAACTAATTATAGCACATCATGACTTTTTTGCTATTAATATAACAGTTGAATTGTATGTAATTAAACCAGGGGTGGATCTACGGAGAGGAAAATTAGGGAATCCCCCAAATTCCCAAAAATCCCCATAGAAATCTGGTGGAAATCGGTTTGTAATGTCGGAAAGTTTGCTTATCCAAAATCGGCATGTTTTATTTTGCATAACCGGAACATTGAAACGGGCCCCAATGATGATTATTAATGTATAGTTCGTTCACGGAAAGTTGACCGATTGTACTGTTAGAGTTCACAAGAGCTGACGTCACAAACAGGCTAGTTCATTACATCAGAGGGGAGGACCTCGTTTCAGAATGGTTTGTGGTGCAGACTAACATTCGCTAAAATCTAGTTCTGAAATGACGTCCTCCCCTCTGCTGTAATGAACTAGCCCGTTTGTGACGTCAGCTCCCGTGAATTCTAACGGTACCATCGGTCAACTTTCCGCGAACGAACTATAAATTTCTTCATATTACTTTTTATTTTTATTTAGCTTTTTATACTAAAATTCAATTGGTAATACGATACATTATTCATAAAATTTTTAAACAAATTCAGGTTCCAAGCTCCACGTTATATACAAGCCTGGATTCCGAAATCTTCCAAGGTGGGGGGGGTTCACCTATCCCCCCCCCTACTCTTGGATCCGTCAGTGAATACATCTAATTGCTTTTAGCCAACAAAACAAAAAATAAACCACAGGTCTGCTTACTGCACAAAAAAAAAATTATACGTAATTTCTTTCTCGAAATTAAGAAAGACAGAAAGAACAGCTTGCACAATTAATGTAAACAATGCCTTCCCTCGAAAGTTCGTCAACAAACTTCCTTAAAGATAACCAAAAGTGTAAATGTTTAAATTCCCACAGTCTTAATTAAACACATGTATAGTTGCCAGGCCTGTACCCAAGCCGGGTCCCAGTTGTTCCGTAGAGCTACTTACATATATAGAACCATCCCCGTATACCCTGTTTCCATATGCCCTTTGTCTTACCCTAGTTACCCTTTCATCCTGGCCACAGCCCTGATAAGTGTGTTTAATGGCTTAAAGTTTTATAGATCAGCGTGTATGCTCTCAATGCTCATTCTTTCACACACTGTGATTACATCAGTGGCGGATTTGTGTGTGTGTGATTAAGTAGGCGAACGAGGCACATGTCTATGAGTGGCAGCAGAGAACCCAAATAGGAATTATTTGTCGTTATATGAAATTATGAAAATATCCATTTGATTGGAATAATGTGAAAAATCAACTGCACATATAAAATTCTAAGAGTATGATAGAAATTATTATTATTTTTATTTTTTATTTTTTTTCAAATGTGTTCCACAAAAATAGTTTGCTAACTTAGAAAACGAATGCCCTATGTCTTAAAAAAAAATTAATTTTATTACTAACTAGCTGAGTAGAAATATTTGATACACTGTATAATTTTTATTACATTATATCAAAATTTTTCTATCAGTGTTCTGAACAAACTGTTTTTTCTGTTATTCAAGTTCAAGTATTATGTTTACGTGCTTGCCAGGGGTGGCTTTAGGGTAACGTGAGTTAAGCGACCGCCTAGGGCAGTGGTGGGGTGGCCTTTGGGGACCTAAATACAGCCTTTTGGATGAATCCTAATTTTGCAAACCTTTTATGTATTTTTTAACCAAATCCTTTTATTTTTATTAATGTTATTTTGTTCATCTTATTTTTTTATATACTTTTTATTATTATCATAGATGAACATATTTAGAATACAAAAGATAATAGAAGTAAAGTAAGGATAATCTAAAAATTTAATTTTTAAAGTAAAGGTGCAAAGAAATTATTACTAAAAGTACGTGAAAAGGGGATTTCCTTTTATTGTTGTAAGGGGAGAGATTTTCGATAAAGGATTAATAAAGTCTTAAAGTTACTGAAACCCAAAAATGTGCATTTATTCTGAAATCTCTTTTTTTTTTTCCTTTAGATCTGAGACTTTGATAATAAATGATATAGCGATACACTGTGTAAACAATTATGTGCTTAAAAATAAGTAAGTTTCAAAATGAAGTATTTAAAAGATTTCACTGCATCAGAATACTTCACTTTAATATAAACGTGTGTTTATATAAATTTAACTAAAAGGTAAAAAAAAATTAATATAGCACTGATTTGCATGCTCTACTCATTGTTATTGTGTAACCAAAAAAGTACTTTTAATTAACAACTAAGATATACACTTGTAACTTTTTCCATTGACAGTAAATTACAAAATATTACATCGTGTTAAATTTAAAAACTTCATGCAAAAAGGTAAGGCATGTAACTACAATACAAACGAGGCATGTAAATGAAAAAAAAAAAAAAATTAAGGCAAAAACTACGAATGTATAAATGTTTCAATAAACAAAATATAAATATTTTGGCTTTTTAGTAAGGACCCAAAAATACTGAGCCCAAAGTTTGTGTTTTGGTTGCTTTGTGCAGGGGGCAGATTGGGTCCTCCCAAAGGGTGCATGCATACCTTGGATTATGGGAGGTGGGAGTCCTATAGCTCCATGAAGGTGCAAGTCCTATAAGCCCACATGAGGATGCACTAGCCCAGGGGCTGATTGGCCCAGTCCTCTCCTACCTTTGCGGCGATCGGGCCCTGCCTACTTGTACGACAAGATCTTTTATATCCTTGCATCGTAAAACAAATATACTTACAATTGCAACTACATCATTGAATTGTAAAATGTGTTACAATCGGTTCACTGAGAGCCTAAGTGCCCTATTTTTCATATTTGGAGGACGCGTTTTACAAGCTATGTGTAACCGATATTCACTGAGTTGAGCGAGTTGTAACTCGCTCATATACTGACTAGTTTACAAGCCAGCGAGGAGTGTGTAAACTCACCCAATGTAATTGAGGCTTGAGGATAGTCAAGATCATACTGTGTTTGGATCTAAGGTTTTCTGAGTAATCTTAATTTTTTTTTTTTTACATGTGAATCAAACTCTGGGCTATGCATTCGTAGAAATAAAAATTTTATTTTCATTAAATGGCTGGCATCAAAGCTGGGATATTTGCATAGTGAGCATGTGCATTATCATTCGGTTACTGTAGGACCGTTTGCCATACAGTGACATAGTGGTAGTGCATTTATTTAACATAATGGTAATGAATGGAGAAAAAATGCAAATTTCAGTAAACTTGAAACACTTTTAAATCAGTCTTGGTTTATGTAGATCATTTAAGCCATTAATCCCATCAAACAGGACAGTTCAGCGATTAATTCCATACCACATAGGTTGGTTGAACCATTAATTCTACATTAAATACAGTAATCTTTCTCAGTAAAGTCCTTCTAATTAATGGCACATAATGACCCTTGCTGTCCTTGCACCATAAAAAAAAAAACTAGCCAACCTTCTAATTGATGACTATTTCCGTGTAACGACAACATTTTGTTGCCCTGGCAAATGCTTTATAGAATTACACACATTCTGATTTACAACATTATTTTTTCCTCCCTGTTCCGTGAATGCCATTAATGGGACAGATTTCTGTAGGTTGATTGAGCCATTAATGTCAAATAGCGTATTAAATCATTGACATAATGGCAAACGAATTATTGATAAGCTTTGAGATGTAAAATTTAAATATCAACCTGTTTTTAAACTCACATTTTAAGGAAGTATGTTTAATTAATTTTCTGAGTTGTATTGTGCTGCTTTTTTTTTCTGCCCACTTGCTGATGAAAAAAATAATAAATTGTTTTGATACGTTCCATCTCTGTTTTTCATTTCAGTATAGAGCTTAAGTTTTTATGGGTCGTTAATGAAAATTGTTGAATACTAAATATATTTATGTCTACTTATATGTGTATAATTATAAGTTCTCATAATGCATTTCTTCTGTAGATTTAACAATGCTCACAGATGAAGAATTGCAAAACTTGGCAACGCAGGAACTTTTGCGTGATGCTCGAAGTGCAGCAGTCCGTGCACAGTTGTACGGAGCACACCGGTGGGCCAAGCCAAAATTGTTACTCGCCAACAAACGTTTCCTGAAGCAAATGATTTTGAGTGGAAAAAAGGATAGAATTGGCAAAAGCATTTTAGATCATGACAGTCAGAGAGATCATGACAATATTCACAGAGATCATGACAGTAGTCACAGAGATCATGACAGTAGTCACAAAGGTCATGACAGTCACAGAGATCGCAATAATTATAAAAGAGATAGTCATGAGAAAACTAGATATGATGAAGGACATCTGAATTATCGAACTGAACACCGACTAAGCCACAGTCAAAATGGAAAAGCCAAAGATAAAATTGAGCACCAGTCTGAACCTTCGAAAAGACGACATCACCGAGAGGACAGTAAAACAGAGTATAAGAAAAAGAAAAAATAAAACACTGCCTTGTTTTCCATTTCATATCCATGATTACCTTCAAGTGCCACTAAGTCAATGGTAATTGCATTGTAATCACAATTTGTAATCCACATTGTGATTACAGTTTATAATCTGCATTGTACTTACACAATTTGTAATCCATATTGTAACTATAATTTGTAATCCACACTGTAATTGCAATTTGTATTCTATGTTTCGTAAACTGCATTGGAATTACAATTTGTAATTCACATTAGAATTTATATTGGAATTGCAATTTGTATAATTCACATTGTAATTATCATTTCAGTGTCTTGCACTGAAAATATTTTTTGTTTTGTTTATATGTATAATTTTTGTCAATAAGAATTCTTCCAGGGTGCTGATATAAGAATGTCTATTATAGTTAGGGTCTGTTCATATATGCAAAACCTGGAAAAGTCAGGGCAATTTATAACTTCCAAAGGCTTAAATCAGAGAAATTTAAAATGTTATAATAAATATCCTATTAAAATATTTTCTTTCATGGTACTTTGACAAGATTTCCTTCGAAAATTAGAATTTTGCACACAAAACAAGAGAGAGAAACATATATATATATATGCACTTTTTTTTTTCAAATTTTAATTATGTCCGGCTATTTTTATTTTATACTGAAAAAATATAGACTCAATAATTATATATACCATCATTAAGAACCACTTTCAATTCACTGCTGGATAGAGGTCTCTCTGTTATTATACATGCATGTAGTACTGTGAAAGAAATGTAGAGGAATCAGCCTTGAGCTCATCATGTTGGCAAGCTAGACCTGCAGTTTAACGAAGGTTCCAAACTTCAGTCACCACAGCCGAAGTCCTACGCTAAGGTGAAACTTGTTGTGTTACCCCACTATCAAGTGAATGCTATTGTGAGGTGGGGGTGCTGCTTCAGCGGCATTCTAGAGAACCAGTACTGTCCACTGCCAAGAAGGCAGTGGACAGCTGTGGGACATATATATATATAAATTTATTGGGCCCACATTTCTTCAGTTTAAAAAAAATTAAAAAATTGCCGAACATATTAAAATTTGAAGTGAAGTGCTTTAGCTAAATTATCTAATCTTGAGGTTCTGATCATACTAGTCTCTTTTCCTTATGTTTAATCGTACACACTTTATAAATGGAATAAAAGATACTATTCCAACTTACCAATTAGTTAATTGAGCCTATTTATACTCATATTTATTAACTATCATTGTATAAACACATATTTACAGAATCAAAGTGACTGGATAAAAATAGCATTTTAAATTTTTAATGTACAAAAATGTACTTTTTTAAATACAAATTTTATATTTGTAAATTCACTGCGACTGAATTACAAATAGCTTTAGTTTTAATGTTGAAGCATTTTTATAGCTGTGAAGCTTATTTTAATCATGCACGTTTTAATGTATTATTCTTTCATTTTGCCATATGCATAGGCGTAGGCAGAAAGTTCATAAGGAGGGGTTTCAGAGCTACAACTTATACATTCCTATGACAAATATTCAAAATTTCATTGCGGTGGGAGTTACAACCCCCTGGCTATGCCTATACTCATATGGGGTCAGTTTTACAATCTTTTGTTCATACATGCATAAAGTTCCAAACTGTCTGGCAGTGGTACCAAAATTTGTCTGGTGAGTTTTATGTCACAATAATAGGCAGCGATGTCCTAACGTGTTTGTAGTCCTTGGACCTAATCACTTTTGGAGGCCCTTTTATCCAGGCCCGTAGGAAGAGGGGATAGGACAGGCCTGGCCTCCCCCTAAATATTTTGTGGCCCCAAAAAATGTTAATAAAATGGCAACTTTTTTTAATTCTGGCTCCCCCTAAACTTTTGCGTTGGCGGTCAATCTGAAATTTTTTTTTTCTTCTTCTTCCCCCAGTTTGGGAAACTGTCTGCTGGTGGCCAATTTTGTCTGGTAGTCAGAATGCCAGAATACGGCACATTCTGCATCCACGCTTTTGTTCTTCCTTTCCACAATTTTCTCTCCAAAACTTCTACTCTACTCTGCCCATACTACGCACATTTTAGTGTATTATTTATTATAATCAGAGGTTAAGCTGCGTGTTTTTTTGCATTTTGTGAAATGATTATGTATTTTGCGAAAATATTTAATCCCATTTTCGCTAAAAAACTAAAAATTTCTACAATTTTATGTCGGCGGCCACTATACGACAGGCTTGAAAACCACCTGTAATGTCTTGAACGGATGAATTGAAAAAAGTTTGATTTTGAAAATGCCTACAAACTACTATAGGTAGCAAAGTCAAGGAGAATTGTACAATTATATGGTCAATTGTATAATTTTGTACAAATAAAAAATTTCATTTGTAGTTCTAGATTCTAATTATGTTATTTTGGTTAACATTCTCCCAAGGTACAAAATTTTCAAAATTATCGCAAGTATTTACAGTAGAAAAAGAGAACTAAAAGAAATTTAAAAATGCTAAAATTTTATTTTTACATTTTAGCTAAAATGCTAAAGGAAAAAAAAAAAAAAAGCAGCTTAAACCCTGATTATAATTAACAACCGGAAATTAATTAAGGTTTAGTCTGGAAAAGTCGGGGAAGTTTGAAACTAAATTTGGCCAGACCCCATGTTAAAATATGATTGAACAGATTCACGCATATTTTTGTGGATATACATTCCTTTATTTGATAAATATATGATTGCTTGTCAGATAATGATAGATTGTGTATAAATTCACTTTAAACTTAACATTGATACAGTAAACTCTCTCATTAATGAATTTCAGGGGATGGAGAAAAAACGTCGTTTAAAATCGAAAAAGACATTAATTAAAATGTGTGTAATTCTATGAAACATCTGGCGGGACAACAAAATACAGTCGTTAATTAGAACAGCATAACTGTATCTGAATGTAATTTTGATCTAAATTATAGGTTTTCAAAATTAAAAAAATAAAATAATTTGGATTTGCGTATACAGATACGTTTGTGAAGAATATACGTTGATGCTTAAACTTAAAGGACAGCTTACAGTTAAGAGCATAAGGTAGGTTATCCTATAATTTTGAGCACCATTGTAAGATCGATTATCTTGAAGTCTGCAGTCTAATGATGACCTGGATTTTGGAATTTTCCGGGTTTCAAGTATATTATGAAAAAGTGAGATTTCTGTCTGTAATACAGCATACGTCTGGGGAAAAAAAGAAATTTTCACAGAAAAATTAAATAAAACTTACCAAATATTTTCACCTGTAGTCTGTATGATTAAGCATTGCAGTTTAAATGTTTTTCAAAGGAAAAATATAAATTTCTTGGTCAGTATTACGATAAAAATTATACTAGAGTTGAAGCTGTTTAATCCAGCATTCTTTGGTTCGGCACATTCTATAATCCTGCACCAATTGAGTTGCAAACGTTCGTTTTTTGGGGTGGATTCGGGCATCTGTTGACCTTGTCCGCCAAGTCGGATGAAGGAGGAGACGTGGAAGATGAAACTAAAGTCTCGTGGAAACAGGCTTCTGATACATTAAATACATTTATAAAATTCGCCGAATCTAACAAAAACTATAGCTCTGCAGAACTCATAAATTTGTGTCTGTAAAGTTTTTTTTAAGAAAAGATCCGAATTACGGAGACAACGTGATATTAGGGACATTTTTAAACAGTAATGCTCAATCGTACTTTTTTCTTGCCATAGAGCTGCTTATTACAACTTGTTCTAAATATCACTGAACTGTATTAATTTTTCTTTGGTATTCCCGTTAAAACCATATTAACGTTCGATAATCCGGCAAGGCCGTGGTTCCGAACGTGCCGGATTAAAGACCTACTGTATATGTATAGAACAAGTATGTAATGATCTTGTTAATTTAATCTTTTGAAATAAATTAGTTTTTCTTGTTTTAAATGTTTAAGCATTTCTTAAACTTACATTTTGTAATTCAGTAATGAAAAAAAAAATCGTAATTTTGGGTCCTTCGAGACTTTGGAATTCTGAATAATCGGTCTTATACTGCATGTAATTTTCAGCACGCCATTATATGTTATAAATAATATATATTAGAAAATATTGTGGGGCCACAATTAACTTTTCAGCTAATATGTTGTTACAAATTGATTCAAAGTCTTTGATATGGAAAGACTACATTAATATATCAGTATAGCCTATTCCAGGGGTAGGGAACCCACAGCCTTTTGACTGAATTAAAATTTGCAGGAAATTCCTCTTATTTTTATTAATATGATTTTGTCCATCTTTTTTATTTGTATTACAATCTTAAAATGAACCTAAGTGAAATATACAATAGTAGAAGATGATTTAACAAAATAATCTTCCCTAATTGTCTGACACAATCAAAACACATGCACCCTTTGTATATTACAGCTAAATGCGGCCTTTTAATCTTAACGGTTAATTTAATGTGGCCTTCCAACATGAAAAGCTTCCCCACCCCCGGCCTATCCTTTGTTATCCATGCAACATACATAAATACAGTAAAACTTTCTAATGGACACCCTGCTTTTACAGTCAGATAAAAATTCCTCAGCAGAAATTCGTTTACAATAATATATTT
>QLNU02014176.1:173552685-173578598 GCA_006491805.2 Dysdera silvatica | reverse complement strand
GCTAACGAGAAAGACAGGCTAGGGCTGTCACGCCCACATCCTCAGTCATGTGACTCTTTGGGTCTGGTCACTACTAGTAAATAGTTTGGTGTGGAAGGATCCTTGTTCTAGTTTCTTGCAGGATGTCCGAATTTTTTTAAATTTAGATTAGATTTTCTTTTATTTAAATTATGTTTTAAAAATCTAAGTCAGTTCCCTTCTATTTAAATGAATTTTTCTTTTCATATAAATTGCAGTCTATTTTTGTAATAACTATTGAAAAAAATCTGGAAAATAGTATTTCATAACACAGCGCTTCAATAATTAAAATTATCAAAAATTTTCGCCTTCCCTCATATATAAAGAATCAATATTTACTTTAAAATTTATTATAAATTGCAACTCATTGCATTTAAGTATGTACTTTTTATTCACATCTAATGACCATTAAAATCTGGAAGAATGGGAATCAGACATTTAAAAATTGTAAATTTACGTTCATTACAAACTAAAATTTAAGATTAAGAAATTAAACAGAGCATAGGCATTTATTAAATAGCATTTCTAGGTTGGGCATCACAATAAAAAAAACTTAGTATAAAATAGAACACAGACTGTGCTGAAAGTAATTTCCGGAATATTTCAAGAAATAAATATGCAGTAAACAAATTATATGTATCTAGATTTAATACAGTAAATAAGTCTGAATAATAATAGAAATTAAACTATTAAACTTTGAAAAAAAAATCATGCAGTAATATATTAACAAGTATTTAAATTATTTTTAATTGGGAATTATAAAATTTATATTACTTACTTTGTAATAATAATAATAAAAACTTATTTATTTTAAGATTAGAAAGTTTTAGGTTTACACGAACCATAAGTAAACATGCATTTTAAAACATGAATGACTTAATAAATATCCAGATTTTAAATACATAAATGAAAGAAAAATCAAATTGGTGATCTTTCAATCATTTATATTAACTAAGATTAAAATCGCTGTGCAGTCAATGTATATATGTCTTTCTGAGATAAAAATCTACTCATTCTCGAAGCACTATAACAAATAATTCTCTTGGGAATCAAAATTGTTGCTATCTTTATATACAAATATATATTTTTTCAGTTTGTGCTTGATTCAACTGTTTGAAGTATGCTTGTTTTAAAATATTTTTGCGAAATCACACACACAGATAAAAACTGGGACGGTTAACAAATTGCATATTATGCGATTATCAAAATTTATATATTTTTTTAAAGAATTCACAATATTTACATAATAATAACCTTTAATTAAATGTATTCACCAACAAATACACCATAACACATACACACTCACTAAATATAATTTAATAAAAAAATCACATCGTTTACTGCATAAAAACACTTTTAAGAACCTAATAATAATGCATGACAAAATTAAGTCCTTTTAACCAGTAAAAAAAAAACAGACTCAAATATCACAAATTATGTTTTTATTAAATATACATAATTCAGAAAAAATTAGATGCATTCCAAAGTATATTTAGTTCCAAATATTTACATGTTTCAAAACCTTTCGCATACTTTCATTTTAAAGTATATAATAAGAAACAGAATAAATTCCACTGTTCTAAGACATTTTCAGCATGCTATCTATATAACTGAGATTCGCATTATAGTATGCGTAATTCGAATGACATCCACAAACGCTGCATGACGAGGCATTTTGATGGTCTTTGAGACTTTGCACAGAATTAACCTAAAAAAATTAAGTTTCAAAAATTGTAAATGACACTGTATCATACAGCACTAGGACTGCAACAAAGCCTGGAACAATTTCTGGAAGAGATCTACAGCTAAAAACCATGAACAAACAATCTTTGTATGTATATCAACCAGTTGTCTTCCAAAACTACCTTTTGTAGAAAAGTTTCAGTAATTTCTGTTGCAGTCCTATATGATAATTTTTAAAATAAAAGTTCAAAGCCTTAAAGTAAGGATGTAATTAATAATTTGGCTGACTAAGCTGCAATGTTTTTGGGTAGGCAAAATATTGAAAAAAAAGAAGAGGCATGAACCAAAAAACTGGAATTTATATTAAAATATAAAAGAAAAGTAAAACGTTTCTGAAGTAAAACGTTTGATCAGGAATAATAATATAGCCTAAGTCGGGGAGATTGTGAGCTAGACCTAATGTGGATGATGCCTTTTACTGTTTTAGTGTAAGCAGGGCATTTCTCAATGCCATTACAAAAATGTTCCTGTTACACATATCTGAAAAACTTAAGACCAATAAAAGTTAGCATTTCCTGTTTTAACTTCTTTCAATCAAGAGAGTTAGGAAAATCAGGCTGTCCTGATGTGTTTTTTTTTATTTTTTTTTTGCTAGCATACAACATTTTAAAGATTTGGGCATAACTGGAATGTCATCTAAACAGGCAGTGAGGTTGAAGCCCGATGTGGGAGGTCTTCCCCCAATTAACTCATCACCGATACACCCCCTTCACTGATTTAGGAAAATTAACATGACCTCAAAACACTGTAAACATGGTAGCATGTCAGTTGCACTATTGCCAGCTGATTTTGAAAGCATTTCAAAAAATTTCAGTAGAGGATGGATTATGCAGTATTACCAAATAAGTGCAGCCTTATCTGCCCTTGCAAAAAATTTTCACTCTGCTGGATGAATGTGTACTACAACGCGGTAAT
Source organism: Dysdera silvatica (assembly GCA_006491805.2). Taxonomy (NCBI): domain Eukaryota; kingdom Metazoa; phylum Arthropoda; class Arachnida; order Araneae; family Dysderidae; genus Dysdera; species Dysdera silvatica. Next base: position 173,575,922 of record QLNU02014176.1, on the reverse strand, counting down.
GCTGTATCATGGCTGAAGCAACATACTCAAAACCCAAATATAGGGAAATAGGTTCTGGTCCTGGCAGGAACTCTGAGCTTGCAATTTTCTTTATTACTATTGTGTTAATAGTTGCAAGTGTTCTTGGTTTTCCTGTTATGCTCATAAGAATTCTGGTTAGCTTCCCATAAAAATCCTCCATATAAGGCAATCATCCCCCAACCTGGTTGACAATAAACTTACCGATGACAGTACAGAATATGTCACAACCATGCTTCATTCCTCTAGAAAAGAATAGAAAAGTCTCTGAATCGAGAAAAGTGAGGAGGGGAAGGAGATGGGTCCTTGTAACATGATGTAAACAACATGGCGGCAAGTCAGCACATTGTTACCATGCATTTTGGAAATACTTCCCACTATAAGCACAGTTGTGACAGATTCTGTACTAGTACCAATTTACCTTGTTTGGCACAGAATGTTATTAGCAGTCTTTGCTCGGTAAAAAAACAATCAACAAACAAATTTGATCCTGATCATTTGAAGCATACAATGTTCATACCCCAAGAAAAAATTTAAAGCTATTTCAACGGAGATGTAAATCGACAAGCAAGCAATTGGCTGATTTTTTTTTTTCCTATTTCAAGATATATATATATATATGTATATATATATACAGTCAAACCTGCCATTTATTATGAAGTCGCAAGTCAGAAATAACAAAATTACCATTACAACGAATAATAAAATTGGATTTAGTTTTGTGTACATATTACATTATATAAATTTTTTGTAATTTTCGTGAATCAGTGAAGGGGGTGTATTAGTGAAAAGGTCGTGGGAGGAGACCCTCATGCCCTCCCACTTCGAACTGGACCCTTGCTGTCCGTTCATATAGGATTCGAATACCCGTGAATCAGTATAATGTTAAATCACAAAAATCCGGAAAGCCGTAACAACATGGCGGCTAGTCATTTTGTGCTGATTGTCAATTTTGGAAACACTGGCTAGAATCGATTGGATTGCAGCTCGTATAGTAGTGTCAACATACCTTTATAACAAAATTTTTTCAGTGGTCTTTCAGATTCGTTATAAAACAAGCCTGACAATATATATATATATATATATTTACACGATGTTGTTGATTGATTTTTTTGTGACACAAAGACTGCTAAATCATGCTGAGCCAAACAAGGTAAGTTTTATCATTAACAAAGTGTGGGTATAAATGCCTTGAAAGTGGAGAATATTGGAAGCTAATCCAAATTCTCGTAAGCATGGCAGGAAAACCCAAAAGACCTGACACAATTAGCCCAATAGAAAAGTAAGAGCTAGAAGTTCCTGGCAAGACTCTAATCTGTAATCTTAGCTTCCTATGTACATGGTTATGAGCGTAATGCTCTATCCAAGGGACTTAGATAGCCATATATATAAAATAACCAAGTAACTTTTTGCAATTACAAACAAATTGCAGACAACACAAAATATAAAAATAAAATAAATGCTAATTAATAACATACAATTCGTGGATTTCTATAAATTCGCTTAAAAATCGTCTCTGTTTCCAATATAATTTACCTGATTCGGGGGAGGGGGAGGAGGTACTGCCAGTTTTGCAGACATCACATCTTAAATCTGTCCATGGTTAGAAAGGTCCGTTTTATTTTATGTATAATTTGAAGTATTCACATGTATACATATAAAAAGATACACAATCAGGGATATAGGCTGCGAATAGAAATTAGCATTTGATTGTGCCCCTTAAAAAAATTCTGAAAAGCCTCCGGGGCGAGATTTTTGTAAGTTTTCGTGGGGGAATTTATTATACAATAATTTTTGCCACCCACGTGTATGTAGCTCTAAACTACAGCTTTTCTGTGTTGACCATATTTGGCAATTGTGTTATCCCTGCGGAGGGTAATAATATCTTACATCCTTACATATTTCCTGTTGTTTCCTGTCCTCATTCGTCTAGCGGTCCAAGACACTCCGGGCTAAACGGAGGGACCCTGGTTCGAATCCAGGATGGGGAAAGCGTCTCTTTTTCTCCAAAATTACATAAGCTCTAGTTTGAGCTGTAATTAATACGTGGGTGGCAAAAATTATAGTATAATAAATTCCCCCACGAAAACTCACAAAATTCTCGCCCCGGAGGCTTTCTTGTGTTGACCATATTTGGCAATTGTGTTATCCCTGCGAAAGGTAATGATGTCATACATCCTGATATACGGAGAAAAAGAGCATTTTTCCCGTCCTCATTCGTCTAGTGGTCTAAGACAATCCGGGCTAAACGGAGGGACCTTGGTACGAATCCAGGACTGCAAAGGCGTCTCTTTTTCTCCAAAAACAAAAAAGCTCTAGTTTGAGCTATAATATAAATACGTGCGTGGCAAAAATTATTGTATAATAAATTCCCCACGAAAAACTCACAAAAATCTCGCCCCGGAGGCTTTTCTGTGTTGACCATATTTGGCAATTGTGTTATCCCTGTGAAGGGTAATAATATCATACATCCTTATATACGGAGAAAGAGAGCGTTGTTTCCTGTCCTCATTCGTCTAGCGGTCCAAGACACTCCGGGCTAAACGGAGGGACCCTGGTTCGAATCCAGGATGGGGAAAGCGTCTCTTTTTCTCCAAAACGAATAAAGCTCTAGTTTGAGCTATAAGCTATACGTGGGTGGCAAAAATTATTGTATAATAAATTCCCCCACGAAAAACTCACAAAAATCTCGCCCCGGAGGCTTTCTTGTGTTGACCATATTTGGCAATTGTGTTATCCCTGCGGAGGGTAATAATACCTTAACATCTTTACATACGGAGAAAGAGAGCGTTGTTTCCTGTCCTCATTCGTCTAGCGGTCCAAGACACTCCGGGCTAAACGGAGGGACCCTGGTTCGAATCCAGGATGGGGAAAGCGTCTCTTTTTCTTCCAAAAACAAAAAAGCTCTAGATTTAACTATATATATATATATATATATGGGTGGCAAGAATTATTGTATAATAAATTCCCCCATGAAAAACTCACAGAAATCTCGCCCCTGAAATTAAAACCCTGACACATTTATAAGTTATGCAACTTACAGATTACCATATATTTACAAACGATCATCATGCTTACTGGAAATTAATTCGGCAAAGTGAACTCACAAACATTGGTGGTGACCACTGAACGATTAGAAAACAATCATCAATTTTAAATATGGGAAATTAGATTACATAAATGGTTGTAATACAACAATATTTGCTACCTACGTATAATTAGTTCAAGCTAGAGCTAGTTTTTGTTTTTGGAGAAAAAGAGACGCCGTTCTAATCCCGGATTCGAACCAGGGTCCCCACGTTTAACCCGCGGTGTCTTGACCTACTAGACGAATGAGGACAAGAACAAACGCTTTTTTCTCCGTATATTAGGATATAAGATATTATTACCCTTCACAGGGATAACACAATTGCCAAATAATGGTCAACACAGAAAAAACGTCCTTATCCACGGCATCTCTTTTTCTTCAAAAACAAAAAAGCTATAGCTTGAGCTAAATATACGTGGGTGGCAAACATTATTATATAATAAATTCCCACATGAAAAACTTACAAAAATCTTGCCTCGGAGGCTTTTCTGTGTTGACCATATTTGGCAATTGTGTTATCCCTGCGGAGGGTAATAATATCATACAATAGAGTATGTATTTTCATTCATAAAACTTCAGTACTTTCTGCTAAGCAAATTGCAGAGTGATCCTTTAAAAGAGAGATTTAGCCTTTATAGTCAACTCTCAGGTGCTAATTTTCATATATTATATAACAGCTGTTGGAAAATGGAAAGAAAATTATAGAATAAAAAATTTATTGTGCATTAGATCTGCTCTTAAAGGAGACAACTGTTACAGACCTAACTGAAACTATCGATGAAAGTACGAGTTTTGGTGATCAGGTTGTATTTGATGATTTATTATTTTTAAATTTAGATGATATATTCTAACATTCACCTGATGATATTGGACCTATTTTAGTGTACATAGCTGGTTATGCTACTTGCAAAATTTGTAGGCATATTGATTGTGAAAATTGTAAAATGTTTCCATGTAATTATGATGCTATTACTTGTAAATTTTTGAAACATTTAAATCTCATTAGTGTTCTAGATTAGTGGTTCCCAACTCAATTTAAGCCGCGGACCACTTTTCCACTTCAATTGTACCCGCAGACCACTTTGAAAAATTCTCATGAATTTACTGCAACACCTTAATAAAAAAAGGAGCTGGTTCTTTTGTGGGGGGAAAATGTGTTTGTAAAATTGCGCTTTGAGGGGGAGAAAAAGATAATGAACAGAAAAAAAAAAATCTAATGATAATACAGTCAAATCTCGTTAAGACGAATTACTTTTAATACGAACCGTTTTCTGAAGTTCCGTCAGATTGTAAAATACTACAAATATACCATCAATTTCATTTTGCATAAAAAGGTTAAACACTGGTAAAATAGCAATGAAAAAGATCACTCAAGCTTTCGGACGCATCAGCAGCAGTCCTTCATCAGGAGTAATGACGATGTTATGTTTCTGTCTCTTTTTTATACTTGAAATTTCTGGAAAACCCTTCATCAGAGTAGTCCCGCAGAATGGGAAAACCCAATGAGAACCAATGGGAGGCCTCCAATAGAATCATGGAAGAACCCCAATAGGGACCAATGAGAAACCCACACTGCGGGTTACCTAATTTGGGGATGTCTCATACATTTCAGAGTAAGAGTTGTTTATAAGTTTCTGGAAGTGGTTGTGATGTATTAATGGCTTTCCCGTGTAGTTTGTAAGTTTCCCAAGATTCTAAGAAGAGTCTACTATTCTTGTTTGTGATGTGACGGTGTAGTATTTTTGTTGAGTCCCAGTCGGGTTCGTGTCCGTGTTGTAAAGCGTGTTCTGCCAGACGTGAGGCTATGTCTCCTTTCGCGAGTGCTTGTTTGTGTTCTTTTTTTCTTGTTTTGATCATTCTTTTTGTTTGTCCTATGTAATGTTTGTTGCAGTCTTTGCATGGTATTTGGTATATGGCGCCTGTGAGATCTTCTGGTGGAACTGGGTCTTTAACTTTTGTAAGTTGTTTGCGAAGTGTTGTGACAGGGGAATAGAATGTTTTGATATTTGCCTCTTTAAGGATGCGAGAGAACAAGAATAGTAGACTCTTCTTAGAATCTTGGGAAACTTACAAACTACATGGGAAAGCCATTAATACATCACAACCACTTCCAGAAACTTATAAACAACTCTTACTCTGAAATGTATGAGACACCTCCAAATTAGGTTGCCCGCGATATGGGTTTCTCATTGGTCCCTATTGGGATTCTTCCATGATTCTATTGGAGGCCTCCCATTGGTTCCCACTGGGTTTTTCCATTCTGCGGGACTACTCTGATGACGGTTTTTTTCCAGAAATTTCAAGTATAAAAAGAGACAGAAACATAACATCGTCATTACTCCTGATGAAGGACTGCTGCTGATGCGTCCGAAAGCTTGAGTGATCTTTTTCATTGCTATTTTACCAGTGTTTAACCTTTTTATGTAATTTCCTCCCTGGTACCCTGTATTTTATTTCTATTTCACTCTATTTTTATTTTTAATATTTAATAACTTTATAAGGTTTTTTAAATAATGACCTGTCTCATGCAAGATTATTTTCTGCCAGCAGATTCTGTTTTGCTGTGCTACAGTGGTAAGAAACTGGATATAAATCAAGGCTTTTTAACTGTCTAAAACCAATAAAAGTATTCTTAAAACAGTATTGTATCACTTAGTAAATGGAAGATTATAAATATATATATTTATTACAATAATTTAGTATATTATAAAGCTTTATATTAATAATTTTAATAATTAAAATATTTTAAAATAATTAAAAAATACTAGAGTACATCAAAGATTTGTTACAAAAACCATCTTTTAAAAGCCATATTATTTAACTTACTAGGTCTGTTTGGTCTTATCTTCTTTATCACATTAGACCTTTGACTATTCTCCTGTAATGTCAGTTTTCTCCATGAGTACACACAGCGATAAGCTGTTTTGCCTCTGTCTGTAAGTGGGAATTTAGGGGATGGGTTTGCCTTGTAGGCCGTTCTTGCCCATGATTAGGCTACAATCATTTTTCGATAGTTTTGCTTTTTCAGTAAGGAGAAAAGAAAATTAATTTAAAGGTTAGTAGAAGAGAGAAAGGAAAGCCCCCTTTTTTTTCTTTTTTTTTTAAACATCTACACATAGATAAGATAGAGAAGATTTACAGTGTAATAAGAGTACTAATAATCTAGAAAAAGTTTGTGAGTTTGTGTACCCAATTTTATAAGGGGTATAATGAGTTAGTAGGTCAACTGTGCTTTTCTAAGTAAATTTTTACTTTTGGGAGCAATTTTGGGAGCCAACATTGTTTCTAGGTAGGTTTGGTCCTTTTTGCCCTTTCGTCCAATGAGGAGGGCATTTTGAATGCGTGGTTGAAGAAGCTGGCTTCGCAGCTTCTTATTGTTGGTCAAAGTTTGGGTTATTTACAGATTTTCATTGTTATTTTTTTAACCTTAAAATATGCTTCTTACAGTAACCACCCCTCTCCTTCCTCCTATATACTTTAGGACATGCCATGACTAATACCCACATGCATACACCACATTCAATCTCTGTTTGTTGGTAATCTCTTTGTCACAGAAATGAATGCTGATCAACTGTGGCAGCACACTTGAACTGGAATAACGATGTTTCAACTCATACTATATTTTTTCATAAATATATTAATATTTTCAAAAATAATCTTCAGTCCTTTATATTCCTTCAAAGCATTGCTGATGTAACAATTTTGATACGATTTTTCAGCAACCAGCAATTAATGCTTTTAGCTTTGTTACAACTTTTTTCTCCCATTTTAACGACAGCCTTTTCGAAAGCCAGCTTAAATGCTATAATTTTATTTAAAGTAATTGCGCAGAGACTTAAATAGACAACAAATGACTTTTTTCCATTAATTTCAGTTACTTGATAATTATATAGTTATATGCTTACGTTGGCGTAATAAAGAGTATATGCCCGTTTCCTCCTAAATAAAATTCAATTACATCTTTACAGTTTGACAGGGAAAATGTTTTTTTACATCTTTCACCTTCTATTATGTTTCACACTTTTTGTCCATTAAATGTTTGGAGGACTCAGCTCCACAAATGCTTTGGGGTGAAGGATCTAGTCCCCCCCCTTAAAGTTGGTGCCTTTGATATAAATCATTTATAATGACTGTGGTTAATGACGTAATTATTGCAAGCTTTTTTTTTATTTTCTTTGTTAATTATATATTTTATAACGATTCTACATTCTTTTGCAAAAAGCATGAAGCACCATTAGGAAATTATCTGTTTTTATTAAAATTAAATATATATCCAGCACATACGCAGGTAAGGAAATGATAAAAATATTCAGGGCCGTAGGACCCATCAGTGGCTAGGAATTTCACATTGAATGCTCAAATCAATAATTGGGAACCCACCAACTCCCTGGTGGCGATGCATGCTTCTATACGTCTAGATAAGGAGTGATAAAGGTTTCTAACGTCATTGTGCAACACATTCTATAAGGCATTCTGCGACATTTTGCGGTGCCCGAATCCAGCAGCCTACCATGTCCCATACATGTTCGATTGGCGAAAGGTCTGGTGACTTTGCTTGACAAAAAAAGAATATCAACAACACTGAGGTAGCTCACAGATATTAGAGATGTGACAGGCTTGGCCTGGGCTCATGAGGAGGATGCAATTGAAGCTGAAAACTGACTTTTCTATATTGAAGTTTCAGGCTTAAATTTCTGAAGTATTTTGGGCTCAGGTTTCGAAAATTGAGCCTAAATAAACATGAGCCAACAGATATGCGAACCATATGGGGCCTGGCATTATCTTGTTGGCAAATGGCCCCAGGCTGTCGTGTCATGAAGGGTAACGCAAATGGCGGCAGGATATCATTAACATATCGTTGAGCTTTGAAAGTTGTACACAGGGTGATTAAAGGCATATGTGTTGTATGAGATAGCACCTTACACCATCACACTAGGGGTAATGGCTGTGTGCCTCTGTAAAACAAAGGGTGGTTGGGACCGCTGGCCCTGGCGCCTACACACATGGATCTGATGGTCATCTGCTCCAAGACTGAAGCGGGATTCATCTCTGAACACTATGCGATGCTAATCTGCTGGCAGCTATGATGATCGGCTACGACACCACTCCAGACGACTCTGTCGATGGTGTAAGGTTAAAAGCAGATATCTTAAAGGCAGTTGTGAGCGTAACCCCACCTCAGCCAAGCGTCGTGAGATGGTGGAAGGTGGTACAGAAAAGACTAGCATGTTGAATGGCGGACAATGATGCTGTTGGTTTAACTTGGGCCTGTCACCCAGCCGAACGACCTTGCCTTATATTTGTTCACCTTTGCCCTCCACCAATGAGTTCCTCGCAGCAGCCATTGCCTTTGCACAGCAATGTTCGTATGGTGTAAGTGGCAGCCTATTGCTCAGTAGGACCAGCCAGCTTCAAGCATCCCGACTATGCCACCATGTTCAAAGTCATCCAATTGGCTATAAGGTCTTTGACAACGTCCCAACGTCATTACTGGTTGCGTCTCCAGGGAACTGCAACGCCGAAAACGAGAAAAAATAAACCGTTCGCAATTTTTACCTCTTTTATACGATGCCAGTTGCGCAGTAGAAATGCACGCTATGATCGAAGTTAACACTCATTGGCTTTGAAAATTTAATCATTTGCATACTTGATCTAAAGGAATTTGCATGCGAAATTTCGAGACAATTGGTTATTTTTTAGAGGTGCTTCGTTTTTTGCAAAAGAGTGTATATGTAACATCAATGGTTTTATTTTAAAACCAAGGATTCAGTAGTGGGAATAGCAACAACTTGACCAAAAATGTACCAGAGTTTTGTAGCTTTCTCTGTACTCAAGAAGACACTCAGATCGCATTCTATTGAAATGAAGGAAAGGGGTTGAAAACATTCTTCAAAAAGTTATTGTTTTTGGTGAAGTAGTCTGCATTTTATTTCCTATTTAACCACTAACAGTAAATCCAAACTAAACGGATCACCATTTCAAAGTAATGAAAAGTTCTGATGACAAAGAAAACAGCCAACACGTTTCAATTACATGCTGGTGCCAATAATAGCACAATAGGTACAGAACTTTCAATATCGCATTCACTACTTCAACGATCTTATAGAATCAAATGAAAATTCTGGACTATTTTAAAAATGATTCATTCCTCTGTTGTTTTTTTTAAATTAAGGCCTCAAACACAATGGATATTACTGAAGCCCTTTTAATATGTTCAATGTTTCTATCAACAACCCTCCTTGCTTGCCAAAGACAGCTAAGGCTACATTACATCATGCCTACACTTTTATGAGGAGCTTAAAATTCTGTAATCTAGGGAATCAAACCCAGGTTATCTGATTGGCTACCAAATATGTCACCACTATGAGCTTATATGAAATAACTGTTAAAGAAACATACACATCCAAAATGCTTAATATATATTTTTTTTTATTTCACATAAAATACTGATGCTGGTTTGGTCACGTGAACCAAAAGATGAGATTCTAGTTTCAGATTTTACAGCTAGCATGCAATAGCTTCACAAAAAAGAGACCTATATATTAATAACGGCAATACATATTTTATATTAAGATCTTCATTTTTTTTTAATCACTTAATTTGGGAACGAAGGATAATATAGCGGCTTGCTTTGGTCCCATTGGAATGTTATCCAAATTAATCTTGGGATGATCAACTGTAACCAATTCTCCGCTGACTATGTTGTGGCTTCGAATCTCAACTCTGCCCTTTTCTGGAAGAACGGTGCTGTTCTTCAGTAAGTCAACGACAGTAGCATTGGGGCTCATGTTTAAGATGACCAGGTAACCTGGGGAGCCCTTTCTCACCCGAATCATCGAAAAGATGCTGTCTGTTATAACAGGATACTTCTGGAAGCCAAAGTTCACTGCCGGCTGATTTCGCAGTTCAGCCACACGACTGAAAACCCTTAGATGCGAGTTCTTATCAAGCAGCTGAGCCTATAAAACATACAAATCACAAAATGTAATTTATATAAGATGGCAATAATAAATATTTTGAAATTGACAAAACACAAGTTTGTTGTTCAAAATTTTTTTAAATTAATGTACCAACACTCACCTCCACATCGATTCGATCGGAGTTTGAACCAGCAGTCTCATTAACCCATGGCATGAGAAGGGTTGCTCCAGGGGCCTAAAACCCAAGAAGACGATAGTTTATAAAAATGAAAGCATGCGAAACATGTAACCTCATTTAAATTCCGTTATCATACTTAATTGTTGTTAAAAAGAATAAGTTTAAATTCTATGCTTCAATACTATATCATAAAATGGGACAGGTGATTTCTTAGGACCTGTGAGTTATAAAGCATTTACATATAATCATGCTTAATGTGGCTTAACCATGTTCAAAAAACATGCCAGTCACTGAATAAGTGTTAAGAGGTTTTTCCATAAAAGGAAAAATTTCTGATATACATATATACACACTGCTGGCCATTAAAAATGCTACACTAGGAAGGAAAGCAAGTACCAGAATCATATTTATGGCACACACCCATGCAGTATAATGAAAGGAATAAATGATTCAAGATACCAACAATTTCGAGGTACGAGCATGCAGAAATCAGTACTCAGACAAGTCCCTGACAGTAATGATGGCCCGAATCCGGCCGGGCATCAAGAGTTTGAATGGCAGATACAGCAGTCCATGCAGCTTCAACTCTATGCCAGAGTTCATCTATCATATTGGAAGGTGTAAGTGGTGGTGTGTAAATCTCTCAGCAACCATTGACCAGACTTTTTAATTGGTGAGATATCAGGAGAAGGTGCTACCAAGGCAAGTATAAACACCCTCTGTACCGAGGAAGGTTAGGACAATATGGGTAAAATACAATCATGCACCGCCCCGTTGGAAGGTAGAATGGTGGAGGTCTCAAAGATACGGCATAGTGTCGCTGTCTTTAACACATCAGAAGTGTAACGATAACTGTCCAAATGACTGGCTATGTGAACAATAGGTGATCGGGATGTGTACCCAATAGCATCCCATAGGTGCTGGGCCCATACAATGAGTGCAAGCTGGCAATGTTTATTCCCCTTGGTTTCCCACACACGAATAAGGCCATGATGCTTATACATAGAATCGGGATTTGTTTGAAAAAACGTGATGCCATTCCTGCATCCATGTTCGTTGTTGAATGTACCATCATAGGCAAGCCTGTCTTTGCTGTAGCAATGGTCGCAGTGCTCACAATTCGTGGTGCTACAACTGTCATAGTACTGTCCATGTACATTCTTGTTGTCCTGAAAATGACCCAAGTTCCTGACTCAGGGCATGTGACACGGCTGTGCAAATAAGGTATCTTTTGTCCTCTTGGGTGTTAGTGACAGGTGGCCACTGAGTTCCCACATGGTGTTCTGTATGGCTCTCCTGGACTCGCCAATTCCACATTTTTGAGTCAGTAATGGGATCTCTACCGTAAGCAGTAATATCGCAGAATGATAAACGGCAGTCCCAACAGGCTATGATTCTACTGCAATTAAAATCTGACACATAGTGGTAAGTGTTCCTCCTTACATGAGGGATAATAAAACCTTTGCACAAACAACATGCTTTACACAAACAACTTTACACAACATGCGAATGTGATTTTCATGAGAAACCCACTTTACGATCTACCCTTTCATATAGACTGTCAATGCCGTTACTCCTACCTGTTTTGCAAGCATATGTTGAAATGCCAATCATTTGTATATTCCAGCATGCTGTACCTTTCATGCAAATTTCATGATAGTTGAGCGTTGTTTTCATAGTGCAGCAAGTTTAATGGCCAGTAGTATCATACAGGGTATTCACAAAGTCTGACTCTGTCATTTTTTCAGAAACAGTTGGTTAAATGTAAAAATTGCCAAACATGTATCCTATTATTTTTGGAACGCACTTTTCGAGTGAAAATTGTTTGGTGTGTGACCCGGGGGGGGGGGTCAACTCAAAAATTTCAAATGGAGAAACGTTAAGTTGTAAGTCATTCGAAAAATGGGACTAAAACATTTACGTTGGCACCAGGTCAATACACCAAATCAGTCATGAATGGGAGAGGTGAAAGTTTGGGTATGAAATCCCTTTCTTTACTAAAATTGCCCCCACCGAAGTACTTAAAATCCTTTTCTATGCTTGTTTCCGTAGAGTGTGCATCTAAGCATGTGTAATCACTGCGCTTTGTTTAAGTGTTAGTTAGCAACATCGACAGATGTGGCAGTAAAAAATTACTTGTACATGCTATTAGGCATATTTAGCGTCGTTTAAAGCAATTAAAGCTTAAATAAATCTTTATTTAACCATAATTTCTTATTTAAGTACTCACTTTATTTTATCATTTAAAGGCTGTATGGTAGTACGGTCAGCAGGAAATAAATTTCCTTTATGGGGACTGTGGTTGAAACTGAGGAGTAACCTCTAAAAGGTTCAATGAGTTATTTCCTGACCGACCAATCGATCATAAGCACGTGTCCAATTTAATAACAATTTCACAAAACACAAAGCGTAAAAGATCGGTCACACTCTGGTCAACTTAAGGTGGATGAGGACACAGTGGTGGAAGTTATCGGGAACGCTAATGTAACACCCCCAGCAATCCTTGAGTACAATGAGTCACTGATGAACATTCCGAAAATCACAAATAAAATCCTTAAAGAACATTCTTTTTATACGTACAAAATGCACATTACTCAAGAGCAGAATGAGGATGACTTTAATTGTAGCCTTGAGTTTTGTGAGGTAATGATCGCACAAATCGTTGAAATAATCAGTTTTTACAAAACATTTGTTTCAGCGATAAAAGCACATTCTTTCTTAATGGAGATGTGAATACCCAAAACGTGCATCACTAGAGTAATGAAAATCCCATATTTTAAGAGGAGGACATACTCAGCAACCACAAAAATTAAATGCGTGGGTGGGAATTTAACGCAACCACATCATATAGCCTTTTTTCATTGATGGTACTTTAACCGGGGAATGTTATTTAGATCTGCTAAAAAATTCAGTGGACCTTCTCATTACAGAGGTTGTTGAAAATGCTACAACATTATGACTGTGCTGTGCGTCAGTATCTGGATAACAGATTCCCAAACAAATGGATTTTTAGGCAAGGGCTGGCTGAGTGGCAAACTTGATCCCCAGATTTGGCTATGAATGTCGTCGTCACCTGAAATCTGCAGTCTACACAAGAACCCAACCAACTTCATTACTCGAATTAAGGAACAGAATTAATACAGTTTGTCAAGAGAAAACGATTATTTACTTTTCAGCATGTTCATCAGGAATTAGAAAAAGCGTTTATTTTACTGTCAAGAGGTGAATGGTGCGCATTTTGAGCAGTTATTGATATAAAGTTCAATCTAGTAGTACGCCGTGTAATTTGAATAGGAATTTGATCCTATTCGGACTGGGGAGAGTTTCCTGTTCTTCCTCTTATAAAACCTCCTCTGCACCTACACATGCACAGATGCACATTTTTTGGGATTTTAAGTACCTATATGTGGGGAATTTTAGTAAACAAAGGGACTTCATACCCAAACTTTCACCTCTCCCTATTCATAACTGGTTTAGTGTATGAAATATATGAAATGTTCTGGGACCAATGTTAATAATCATTTCGTAGTCACATCTTTCGAATGACATACTACTTGACACGTTTCCATTTGAAATTTTAAGCTGATCCCCCCCTTCCCCCAAGGTCACACACAAAAAAAAATTTCCCTCAAAAAGTGTGCCCCCAAAAATAATGGGATACGTGTTCACCAATTTTTCCATCTACCCAACCATGTCCAAAAAAATTACATGGAGTCGGACTTTATGAATATCCTGTATATATATACAGGGTGTCTCAACACCAGGGTTGCAAACATCTAGGAGGGGTAGGGTACACCTAGACGAACAATATTTGTCATAGAACCTAGGGTCGCAAACCACTCACAGCGCCAGTTCTAAAACCGTCCAGCATGCACAAATAGTGACAACCAGTGCATGAGAAGCGCAAAATGCGATGTCCTAATCATCTATGCACTTGAGCAGCTGACCTGAGTTTTATCTGGCGCTTTTCACGCACTGGTTGTAAATATTTGTGCATGCTGGACGGTTTTAGAACTATAGCTGTGAGTGGTTTGCGACCCTAGGTTCTATGACAAATATTGTTCGTCTAGCTGTACCTTACTCCTCCTAGAAGTTTGTAACCCTACTGCTGAGACACCCTATATATACCAAACATAAAAAAATATGAAGTTTTGAGGGGCCGGTAGAAAATTTCACGTGAGGATCTTGAATGAGGTTTTGCGTTGTTTTCTTGGTATTGAGCGTAAAATCCTAAGATGGAATTGAAATCTGCGCAAGTTGGCATCTCTGCACGTGGTAACACGCACGGAGCGAGGTAGGCCACAAGCAGCGGCTGATTCCACTTGGAACCAAGAACAGACGGATACTCCCTCCTGCGTTTTGTGAGTTACGTAGTCACGTGCATTAGAAGACACTTTGGTGCCGTAAAATGATGATTCGATCTCGTGATGCGATTTTCACCACAGGCAGCATTTTTAATGTAGAACTTTAGAGTTTTAGGTTAAATTGCTTCCAAACAAATATTTCATGACCAGGCGACATTTGAACTCATATACAACACACCAAGCTCCTCTAGCTTAAGCTCAAATGTGGGTGTCTTTCATTTTTCAACCTATAAAAATTCCCCAAGAAAAATTACAAAAACACCCCGTGGTGGCTTTGCTTGTTGACTATTATTTGGCAATTGTGTTAACCCTGCGAAGGTTAATAATAGCTTACACTCTTTTATTTGCAATAATTCGTTAATTCTTGAACACTTACCGGAGATTTTGTGAGGCCTAATTCATCCCCATAATAAGTAATTGGTGTCCCCTCGGTAAGCATTGCTACCATATGAATACCGTCGATCAAGTCTGGACCGAACCTTTCTGCTAAGCGTTTTGTGTCTTCATCTCCAATCTAAAATATTTAAAAGTTCTGTAACAAAATATCAGCAGGAGAAAAAGAAGTTTCATTAATTAAGAAAATAAATTTTTAGAAACAATATCCAATTATTTTTACTGTTTGGCTAAAAAAATTATGACATATCAAAAAGAGAAATGTCTTTTTTTTTATACAAAAAAGTTTTTAGATTTAACACAATGGTGTAAATTGAATTAATTTACAGACACTAAGATTACCATACATATAGACCCAAAAAACTTGGATCATCTAAAACAAAATTGGTAACATCTCATGATCACAGCATCATACCACTGAAAATCCCCCCCCCACACGTGGACTCTCCTATTTTTCAATTTTTGGATCTCAAGTGAAAAAACGGGACCAATATCTTGAAGTGACTTCTAAACAAGAAGTTTACCACAAACAAGTATGAAAAGGGGGGGGGGGTTTAACCAGGGCTGTCCTGAAGAAAATTATTGAGAGTATGCAGTGCTGTCTTAATTAAAGAGTATTGAAATTGCGGGGTTACTGGATTTGGTGACCTCACAGCGCCGAGCTGACTGTCATTTGACTGGTCGTCTATCGTCTATCCAAGCCCAAGGTGGCACTTGCCACTTTCATCAGTTTTTCATTCCTCTTCTGGTCATACGCAGGATATTATTTTGAGGCTTGGGGGATTCACAGGAGTTTTCCTCATTTGTTTACATTCAAGTTTGTAAATGACCAGCCCCCCCCCCAAATAAAATAAATCTGAACTTCGTTGAAAGTTGCCTCAAATCGCAGCAAATATAAAAACTTTCTTGAGACCTTGAGAGTATGCGGCGAGTACTCTGTATTTTTTAAAATTTCTTGAGAGTGCATGGAACACACAGCATGTACCCCTTCATCTTCAGGGACAGCCCTGGATTTAACCTCACCAATATGCAGTGCGAGTGAGGTTATATTGTCGACACATACAAATCTGCAAAATTGTGGTTCTCGGAAAAAGGCATTTATTTTTTTTTACCTACACATGTTAACACAAGATAGGTGAAAACACACAAGATTTACAAACATTTAGATTAAGAGTACACCACCTCTTTTGTCAAAGTATAACCAACCAACATTAAAAATGTCCCAAGGCAAAAATCCAAATCGGCAGATTTACACACCAGACAAGGCGATGAAATATTTTGTAAAACGCATGTAGAACTTTTATATTTTACATCCTTAGGCTGTGCTACAGGTCATGGAACAAATACCTTTACGTAAGCTCTGAACCAAGACATTTACGTACAACTTAGATCGTGAAAAAGAAATATGAGAATTGAGGTTAACCCTTCTCCCAATTTGAGCCTTATTATTAATTCCAAACTGAAGTTCCTCATGCGGAGAAAACCTTGTTTTTTATCAATATCCATCCCCACCTCTTTATTTTTTAAATTTTATGATGGAATCTGCATACAGCCACAATTACTTTAAGTCAAACCCAGCAAGTTTAGCTGAATGCGGTAGTTTTTTGTTTTATGACTCAAGGACTATAATGGTCACGGTGGGCAGGAACCTACTGTTTTCCGAGAAATCTGAACCTCTGGACTTATAATTTTCTTAGGAATCCGAACCTCTTAAGGCCTAGGGAACCAAACCCCGGACTACAATGAGCAGTGCAATCTTTACGAGATCTCTGAGTAAGCGTTCTTTGCACTGTTGGGAGTCAAACCTGGATTAACGGCGCACTAGGCGAACACGTTACCACAGAGCCAAAAAAAGGAGGTAGTTATTACTACTGGAGCTTAGTAAGGAGAACGTGCAGCTCTTCATCTAGCAGTAATGATATAAAATTTGTAATTGAATGTAAGAATGTGGTATAACGACATGGGTGCAGATAGAGCCTAAACAAAGTAGCCCATGTGTCAAAGGAAATTGTGTTGAATCAGAGATTGTATTTTGGGGTACAAAAGCAGCTAAAGTCACGTTGTGCCTGGACCCACGGTTCTGAACAGAACTCAAGCTTCTGTTACACAGGCAGCCCCACCCTGGAGTAGGAAAACATCGAAGTCAAACCTGGTTAATGGAACGAAGAACAAATGTGCAACCACTATGCTACCATAGAGCCAGAAGAAATTCCAGCGCTTGCACTATGAAGTAAATCAATTTATAATTTAAAAAATCATTTAAAATTAAACCAACCATCCAATTTGGCCAGCCAATTTTCTTTACAGCTGCGATCCAAGATTCCAACATCATCGTAATTTCCAGTGGCGAGGAATCTTCAGTCAACTTTGTGAAGTCTGTGTTGATGGGAGAATCGACCAGAACATTAGTCTTATTTCCAAAATATTTCAACGTTCCGTTTAGATTGCCAGACAACACTGCCAAAAAAATCCTAAATGATCGAAGATCAAAATATTTTAATATAAATTATTATCCTATAAATTATAATTACAATAAAATCACACTGAAGTTCACTTCAAAAGGAACACAATGAAACATTGCAAAGGATTGTGAAGACACTTAAAAATTCTCATTTTTTCGGTTGTATTTAATGGGGTGAGGACAGCTAAGAACACACTGTGCAAGGCCCCATAGTTTTTCATAGAACATGAACCTCTATCACCTAAGCAACAGGCAGGGGCAGCTCTTTTTGTTGCCCCCCCCCCATCCCCTCCGGCGAAAATAGGAGATTTTCACAAATGCACAATGAACCACATACCCCATAAAAGTGTGAAAGAATTTCTCTAAAAATATCTCCAAATTCGCTTCTTTTTCGAGAGATTTTCTATTGTTGGGTAAAAAAAATAAATAAATTGACTTCAATTTGGCACCCTCATCAGAACAAGGCTCAGGGCGGCTGCCCCTGGGAACCAAACTCCAGACCAGAAAAAAATGGCAAACATTCGCTAAAATTTGAATTCAAACTGGTATTTCCCACACAGTAGACAACTGCATTATTGCTTTCTGAACTGTAGTATTATTGTACTATTTTTATATCCAGGATGAGAACGGCGTCTCTTTTTCTCCTAAACAAAAAGAGCTCTAGTTTGAGCTTATTTATACGTAGGTGTTGAAAATTATTGTATAACGTCCACAGCCTACCACAACATTTTACCAACAGCTCAGAGTAAGACTGTTTCTATTTGTCAAACTCGTTGAACAATAATATTTACAATCAGTCACGGCTACAACATTCATTACTACTATGCAATTCGCAAGGTTAAAAACCCACATCGACGTAAATGCAAAAACCTTGAGCTAACCAATAGCCATTACCATGCAGCTAATTAACCAAATGAAAAATAGCATGTGTTCCATGATACCATTGGGAGTTAATCCAAATTAATGGCACAATAGACGAATATATTACCACAATGGCACCATAGGTCAATGGACCTATATTTTGCTGAGGAATTCAATCCTCTTAAGGTTTAAGGAACAAATTCTCCAAGTTAAAAGCAGATAGCTAGTCTATAAATATAAAAAAAAAAAGCATCTCGCTCCACCTCCCCACCAGAGAGTGTGATCCAAGTAAACAGCATGCTCAGGTGAACCAGTTACCACTACAACCAAAAGGCCTATCGACCAGAGGCATAGCCCGGGGACGGTTTTGGGGGGTTGTAACCCCCATCGCAATGAAATTTTGTATATTTAACATAGGAATATATGAGTTGTAGCTCTGTAACCACCCTTCCCTTATGAACTTTCTGCCTGCGCCACTGCTATCGACTACAACGATGACTGGAATTTTACTGTACTTAAAAGTGAGCCATGCAAAAACGAAGTCAACCGACATTTCAAGGTAGATTATATGTATACAGCAGAAATCATTTATAACCATCAACTGCTTACAATGATGGAATTATTAAAAAATTTTGTTTTCCCATAGTTTGTAGCTAATTCATTTAGGCATCTTGGGACCTTTAACAAGCACATTTTCTGAAATGTTCAATGTTTCAGAAGTTTTAGAACAAAAATGCACGAACATGTTTAGAATAATTACATATAAAAATATATTACCACACTACTATAACAGTATTTACACTCACATTGGAGAAAAAAATCCCCTGACTTTTCTAGATTTTCCCCTCCGATGTTCTTGGCAAAATTCCCTATCCAATAACAAGCAATTTTTAACAAAAAAAAATCTTCGTTTTTCAACGACTTTTCTCCTTCCCCACTTCATCAAATCTCATCCAGGCCCTGTCCTACCTTTTTTGAATCATGGAACACCGCCATGATTCAAGCCTCTGTCATAAGTCGCCGTTCGTGGGACAGGAATGAAACTTCATCATTATAGCGTTGTCATACCTTTTCTGGAAATATAGGCTGCAGATGCGACAAACTTTTCCGTTCACTTTGCATACAGAAGAAATCACTGACCTTTAGGGACAATTTCAAATTCCATGACGATTCCATGGATATGGGAACCCTGCTATAAATTTTTTTGAAATATGGCGGGTAACAATTTGCACCAAATTTGCATGGTGTGTTTGAAGTTGCTACAAATGATCTCCACTGTATATATATAACCTTGCATCTAAAAAATAATGAAGAAACAGGGTATTTACTTTTTGCTTCCAGTCGATGCTGAGTAATTGTTGAGCAATTCTTTCCATTCAGCGAATAGCTCATAATTTTCAGGTTGGTCCACTGTAAAGGCATGGGCCATATCTGTATATTTCCGCTGCAATAATGAAAATAACGATGGTTCATTTTAGTTTTACATACAGTTGGAACCTACATACATGAAACTTCCATACATCAAAGTTTTGGTGTTGTGATTTGAAGTCTCTGTGATCATTACATAAAAAATTACTTCCATATATCGAATCATTTTCACAGAAGTATCAAATTTAATATGCATGCACATACATAAAGGTCTGAATTCATATGCCAAAGTTACTTGACAAATTATCCGAGATGGGAGTCACAACTTAACCTCCAAACTCACTTGTTTTCACGTGACCAAGTTACGCACCCTCCAAACCATGACACATTTATCATAGTTCAGAATAGTGATTCTCAACCGCCAGGCGGCTCGTTACTGGGCCCCTGACAAAAATTTTACTGGGCTGCGAGTGATTTTTCTGGAATTTATCATTTTAATTTTTAACTATTTTTCATGAATAAACATTTTATTGTGGAAATATTCTCATGAGAATAACAGTCATGAATGCACCTCACACCAAGAACGCCTAAATAACGTCTGTGCAGCAACTGGCAGTGCATTTGTAAATATGTTAAGTATTCACGAATGATCAAAAATTTTCAGACAATCGCATTCTTTCAGCATTAGAGAAAGGGCATACCGCTCTTTACGATCAGTCATAAAATGTGACTGCAAGCCAATTACTATAATGTGCAGTGTATCCTCTGTCCTTAAAACCGAACGGAATAACGTCTGGGTTACAAATGCCCGTCACCAACCAACAAGGAAGTGTATCAGCAAAGTATATAAAGATAGAAGGATTGTACACATACCCTTCATGACTATACCGTGATAAACTGATCATACTTGTGATAGTTTAATGCAGGAACTTTAAAAAATGGACAGGTATCTACGAGTACATTGGTTGCGACTGGATCCTCTGCTAAAAAAGGCGAGTTTAAGGGGCCATGGCCTAATAAAAGGTTGAGATGCACTAGTTTAGAAGTTACATAATTTAAAATGTATCGCAGTTTTATGTTAGGTGACATAAATAAGTTACGTAAATTAAAACCCTGACACATTTATAAGTTATGCAACTTACAGATTACCACATATTTACAAACGATCATCATGCTTACTGGAAATTAATTCGGCAAAGTGAACTCACAAACATTGGTGGTGACCACTGAATGATTAGAAAAAAGTCATCAATTTTAAATATGGGAAATTAGATTACATAAATGGTTGTGATACAATAATATTTGCTACCTACATATAATTAGTTCAAGCTAAAGCTTTTTTTTGTTTTAGGAGAAAAAGAGACGCCGTCCTCATTCCGGATTCGAACCAGGGTCCCCGCAATTAGCCCGCGGTGTCTTAACCTACTAGACGAATGAGAACAAGAACAAACGCATTTTTCTCCGTATATTAGGGTGTAAGATATTATTACCCTTCACAGGGATAACACAATTACCAAATAATAGTCAACACAGAAAAAACGTCCTCATCCACGGTATCTCTTTTTCTTCAAAAACAAAAAAGCTCTAACTTGAGCTAATTATACGTGGGTGGCAAACATTGTGTAATGAAGTCCCCCACGAAAAACTCACAAAAATCTTGCCCCGGAGGCTTTTCTGCGTTGACCATTATTTGGCAATTGTGTTATCCCTGTGAAGGGTAATAATATCTTATATACGGAGAAAAATGCTTTTTCTTGTCCTCGTTCGTCTAGTAGGTCAAGACACCGCGGGCTAAACGCGGGGACCCTGGTTCGAGTCCAAGATGAGGACGGCGCCTCTTTTTCTCCAAAAACGAAAAAGCTCTAGTTTGAGCTACATATACGTGGGTGGCAAAAATTATTGTATAATAAATTCCCCCACGAAAAACTCACAAAAATCTCGCCCCGGAGGCTTTTCTGTGTTGACCATTATTTGGCAATTGTGTTATCCCTGTGAAGGGTAATAATATCTTACATAAATGGTTGTGATTGCACTTTGAAATATAACATCACAAATTACACTGTAACAAACAAGAATTCTCTTAAAAAGGTGACAAAAGGATATAAAAGATTAAAATATAATATGATAAAAATATTTGTGTTTTATGGGACAGGGACAGCTAAGGTCTTACTGTGCCGGGACCTTCATCTTTCCGAGGAATCTAAATTTGTTGCCCAGGAAACCAAACCCTAACTGCGGTGTGTAGAAAAAATGGCACATATTCAGCGGTACCATGAAAAAAACTCAATTTAACAGCACAATAGATAAACAAGATACCACTACACCATCATAAGTTGATATAAGTTAAATGGTCTGACTGATGCCAGTTACAAATGATGCTATGTGATTAAAAAAGAATTATGTAAACTGCCACTTCAGTTGAAAGAGCTTCAGCTAAAAGCAGAAAATTATCATTGAACACAGATAAACCAAATATCTTTGCAAAATATATTTACTTCTTCAGATCTTAATTCTGTTCCGAGAGGCTCATCTTTGAGATCCAAGTCTTCCACCAAATGGCTAGCATGATATACCTTGAAACCGTCAACTCCTTTGTCCAACCAGAACTTCAAGATATCCTGAAATCAACACCAAACAATCAGTCCTGTGTTCTTTCAAACTGGAAGCACCATTGGCCATTTCAACAATTGTGGTTTTGTAGATATTTATCCTTTTCACAACAGAATATTAAATCTTTTAGCATAAATTCACGGAATCTGAATGTTTTCACAGAATTTAACAAAAAAAAGTTCCGTATTTTTTTTATATTTCATTATAGCCATATATTGATGGGTATAATTATTAGTTGCAAAATATAATTAGAACAGAAAGCCTAAATGACAAATTTTAAATTCTCAATGAAATCTAAAATAACATGTTTACGTTAATACAATTAAAGTAAATTGTTAAATAAAAATTTGTTTGTGGTTTTACGGTTCAAGGACTACAATGGTCATCCTGCGCAAAAGATCTATTTTCCGAGGAATCCAAACCTCTTAAAGCCTAGGGAACCAAACCCCAGACTACAGTGAGCAGTGCAATCTGTTAAATAAAAATGCTATTAGTTATAATGTTATTAAGTGCTAAGATAGAATCGGCATACCAATTTCCGAAGATATAGTGACTGTCTAGTTATTATCCTACTGTGATAATGGATTGGACAAATGTAGTAATTGTGGACTGGAGTACCACCTGGTGGTGAGAACTAACCCTATTAAAAATGTTCAGAGTCCACATGCTTGTTTTAATCTAATTCATTTATGTTTTATGATGCTAGGACAGCCAGGGTCATGCTGCACTAAAACCTACAATTTCCCTGAGGAATACAAACTTCTGTCCTCTAGGGAACCAAACCCCAAACTAACGGTGGGCATAAAAATGGCACACACACACCATGGTACCATTAGAGTAAAACAGGGTTAAAGGCATATATGCACGTTACCAATATGCCTTCGTAGAACCATATGGTTTTTGAAGATATAGTAGATAGTTCCAGTTATATGAAAGATAACCGGAAATTAGTGCCGCAGTGAAACAACTGAAGCAC
>QLNU02014176.1:173537416-173552585 GCA_006491805.2 Dysdera silvatica | reverse complement strand
TGCACAACAGCAAGTGATGATAGAAGAATTAAAAGACAGTGCCTAGGTGACAGGAAAAAATCATCTCTGTGTATACAAGGTGAAATGGCGCAATGCAATGTGAAGTTAAGTGCAAGGACTGTTCGGCGCAGACTGCATGAATGTGGTCTAAATGCAAGAATTCCACGAAAAAAGCCATTTTTGTCTGTCAAACAGAGGTTGAAAAGATTAAACTGGGCTAAAACCCATGTTAACTGGACAACGGAACAATGGGACAGTGTAATTTGGAGTGATGAGACCAAAATCTCACTGTTTGGTAGTGATGGCGTAAAATACGTATGGAGAAGAATTGGAGAAGATTTCCATCCTGAGTGCATTACACCTACCGTGAAACACCCAGTTAGTGTTATGATTTGGGGTTGTATAACATCAAGAGGTGTGGGCAGAATTTGCGTGATCAATGGGAATATAAATGCCCAAAGATACATAAATGAAATACTTGAGCCCAAGCTGCAGCCTTCTGCATGTGATCTTTTCCAAGATAATGAAGCATTTATATTTCAACAGGATTCAGCTCCATGTCATGTTGCTCGTGTGTGCAAAAAATGGTTTCAAGATCATCATATTCAACTGCTGGAATGGCCTGGAAATAGCCCAGACCTTAACCCCATCGAAAATCTATGGAGCCGGCTAAAGAAGCTTGTTAGTCGGAAGCAACCCAGCAATAAAACACAATTAACAGAAGCAATAATTCAATCTTGGTTTCATATTATAACAGCTGCAGAACTAAAGAACTTGGTTCACTCCATGGGAAAGCGTTGTAAGGCCGTAATTAAGGCTAAAGGTTACCCAACTAAGTATTAACTGGTATGGTGAACATTTTTGTATATCTCATTTTTTCTATGTATATCACCTTTCTTCTTTATGAATGCTGTTCTATTAAAATACGATTCATAAATGTTATTGCATTACAATCTTGATTAAATTACCTTTCCAATGATATATAATTTTATAGTATTGGTACAAAAAAAAGTGGTGTTATTATATGGAAGCACTCTAAAATAATCCTTTTTCAAGGTTTCCACAATTTTACATCCTGTGGATTCATCTGTGTAGAATTTTAGATTCATCTGAGTGAAATCCTAGATTCATCTGAGCAGGATTCTAGATTCATTTAAGTATAATTCTAGATCCATCTGATCAGAGTTTTAGATTCCATCTGAGTGAAGTTCTAAATTCATTTGAGAGGAGTGCTAGATTCATCTGGATCGATGAAATCAGGGAGTAAGCTGCAAAAGAAATTTCTGTGGCTTTTCGGCCAACTTACACCTAAAAGTTATAGCCGAATCAAGAAAGTGGTTTTAAGTTTACGAAAAATTCTAGTCAGCAGCATTAATGTCCTTTAATTATTTTAGTTACTTTGACTGGATTTGCCAGTGCACACACCATGCACGATACACAGCCTTAAAATCAAATTCTTTCCTCCCTGGCCCATCGATTGGTATGTTCATAAAATGGTTTACATTAGCAACATGGAGTTCATTACGAACATAAGCTATACAGAAAATTCGTAAAGGGGCTTAATTATAAGCTCAATGGGGGGGGGTTACAGCTACAACTCACATATTCCTATGTTAACAAATTTCATCATAATGGAGGGTTACAACTCCATCACACCCTGCATATGCCAATGATTACGAATATACATCACTTTTCCAATTTTATTTGGAGCTTTCCAACGAATTACTCAGCAGTTTTTAAGAAACGAAATTTGGTTAACATCGCTTTCCAGCGAAAAGGCTAGCGATAGATTAATCCCTGGATGAAAGTATTATGATTCATAGCCACAGATCATGTGAGACCATGAATTTGCACATACACTTATGGCTCCAAGTACAAAATTCAATAGCTTAGTGACAAAATATCGAAGTTTACAGTCAGTTTTAACTTTTATATTTAATCAGATGGAAAAGAAACTAAAGAGATTGTCGAAAAATTACACGAAACAATGAAGTAAATCTCTTACCTGGCAGATCACCAACACCATCTCCATTACTGTCCTTGAAGGAACGAACATCAACTTGGTACATGGAATTCTTTTGGTACCAATCAAGGCGGGGTGCGGGTGGGCATCTGGGGGCAACCAAAATTATGATGACAGCGCCAACCAGCATCGCAATCCAGCCAACCCAAAACAAAATGAACAAGAACAATCGTAAGCGGATCCAGAATGGTTCATTAGCATACTTCATCAATTCCTCTTTGCCCATACCTATGAAAAATAACAGTAAGATTAGAAGATTTTAGGTCAGAAGGTTCAAATGTATTGAATATTTTATAGATTTCTTTGGTTAAAATTTGTAAGTTTTCAATACAAAATTTATTCATTGATGTTAAATATATTAGCCTTCTTATTATATGTTTAGTATTATTAAATATATTAATAAAATGCGCAAAAACACTCACGAATTTTAAGCCCCCACCCCACCCCAAGCTTTCTCAGCCTCTCGAACGAACGTCTAGTTAGGGGTCTGGGCACTGCCAGTTAAGAGAAAGTAATACTCACCAATTGTAGTATGCACCAGATGGATATCAACCTTTGCATCGCCATTTTTGCTATCTCCCAAACTGACCGCCGTAAACTTTATCTTGTTGGGATCATTTCCAGTGAGTTTCTCCTTGGCCGCCGATTGTTCGTCCATAGCATCGATCGGATCGACCACGTCATGCTGATTATCAACATCTTGGGTGCTATTGATGTGATCGCTCTCTTTCTCCATAATGTAATCTCTTTAATAGTTTAAAGGTAAAGGGGTCCAAGGCGTGGGCAGGCGAATAAGTTAAAGGGAAATAAGGAACGGAACAACAGCCCTCCTTATAACAGATTTCGTCCGCTACTGACCGAAAAGGTTGAACTTCTGCGCATGGACTGTGAGCATGACGTCATAGCTGCTTTTCCGCAGAGAAAATAGATAAATCATTTGCCTTATTAAAAAAAATGACTTGGGGAGTTGTAAATATTTCTCAAAATTTTAATCTTTTTTTTTTCCCCCATGCTCAGTAGGATCATTGTTAAACAATTTTGTTGGTTAAATAAGTAAAAGTAGACACAAAATTGTACCATCCTCATCATCCTACATCCTACGTCTTTTCTATTCCAATATTGAAACAAGCTGTTTGAATTTCGTCATCTGACCTCGAAAATGTTGGAAAAGCATACTGCAAGATGGAAAACGCGCATTTCATATCACAAAATACAGACAAAAATTCGATCTTTTGTAGACAATTTTATAACATTTATACAATAAATTTGTGAAAATTGGATTATATTTAATAACGGCGAACGTATATTTTCTTTAAATTTAAATTTTAAAAATTTAAAATTAAATTTAAGTTTAATATCATCCCTCAATATCCAATAAAAGTAAGTATTAGAATAGTTTAAAACTTTGAAAAAGCTAATACCCTATTACAAAATTTACATATTATAAAAATGATTCAAAATTTTAATTTAGCTACATTCAGTATTATTCATTAATTAATTAAAAGTCACTCTATCTTTCTTTTTATTGGTATACCATATTATTATTATAAAATAAGGTGTCAATTAATGGAACTAACTGTTACCGAGAAAGGCGTAGGCATGGGTGCTTACGGGTTCCATCCCCATCATAGGCGTAGGCAGAAAGTTCACAAGGAGGGGGGTTATATACTCAATGAGAATGGCTGAAAAACTATTCAATGGTTGAAGAACTACAATTCGCATATTCCTATGTTAAATATACAAAATTTCATTGCAATGGGGGGTTACAACCCCCAAAATTTTCCCCTGGCTACGCCTATGCCCTCCATAGGCTATTAAAAAAAAAAACATTATTTTCTCTAAGGAAGCATCACATGCTATTCTTTAAAGTTAATTGAGTCCCCATGCCATAATTTTTGAATTTCTACGAAACTAGAACCAGGGCGGATACAGAGTTATAACCCAAAAAAAATATTGGAAATATAAAAAATATATTTTTTCACTGTAAAAAATTCCAACTTTCATGAAAAATGAAGGGTGTTATTCCAAGACCATGGCAAATTCTGTCCTTGACCCCCCCCCCGCCCCACCCCACCCCACCCGCAAATGGAAATCTGTATCCGCTCCTGAACTAGGACTTATTGAAAGTCTATTCAACCCAGGGCCGGATTATAGTACAAGCCATAGGCGTAAGAGAAGTAAGGGTTCATAAGTTCATAAAGTTGAGGGGGTAAGCTCAATGGGGGAGTGTTGCAGAGCTACAACTCCATATATTCTTATATATTTACATACAAAATTTCATCACAATAGTAGGGGAGGGGTTGCAACCAGTGGAGAGAACTGAGCCCCGAACTGATGGGCTGTCATGGGCAATAAGACTGACGACTCGAAATGGATAAGGGCTCGCGCCCTTTGAGAGAACCCAGTCCGCCCCTGACTACAACCCCATCGACCCCACGTGGGTAGCCCCAGTGGTACAGGCAAAATCAAATGTCTATGGGTGATTTTTTTTCTTCCAAATGGCGTTCGGCTGGCCTTCACTGTGGTATTGACCGCCCTAAAAAAAAAAAAAAATCGTGGAAAATAAATCATGAAAAAAGTGCAGACATAAAATTCTGTATTTTAAAAAACGCGCTTACAAAACATGCGTTTACACTCAAAAATAATAATAATGATGACGATTATAATGACAATGGTGATGATTATAATAATGATGAGGAAATAATAATAATAATAATAATAACGGCGAGGACGACAACGAACGACAATAATGATGGAAGAAATATACTTAATACACAGAATAATTAGATGATTAATTAATAATTAGATGATGAATAATTAGATAATTAGACAGAATAATTAGATAATATTTATGCCTGTACTTTTTTCATGGAGATGGGCAAGAGTAAAAAAAAATATATATTTTCAACATTTCTTTTTTATTTCTTAATTTATTTCATATTTTTCTAATAATTGAAGAAAAAATAAAAACGAAAGCTTTGTCTTTCCTTACTAATTTGACATTATGGTGAGGTGTCGTCGCACTAAATACAAATTGGAGTTTAAATCCGTTGAGTCGTTTGTAAACACAGTTGAATCGCAATATGACTAAAATTCTGTCTTAACGAAATCGAAACGAATTCGCATAAAAAAACGCCATTGAAATAATATAGTATTTTCAGTTTAAATTTCGCGAAATATTTTTTTCGGGATATTTGGTTACTGTGAAAAGTTTTTAGATAACTTTTTTGTTTGTGATACAGAAACGGTTTTAATGCATGGGTAAAATGGATTCTTTCCTATCTTCTCAAGTACAACAAACTTCGTTTAACCGAGATAGCTTCTTGCGTTTATCCTTATTATTAGTTTTTTTAACAGATCATCGTTCAATGTTTGGTGTAAATACGCAAGTATTTATTTTTTAGTTCACTACCGTCTTAAGGGGGAAACCAATATAGGTAGTAGAACATGGGCGCCCAGATGAGTACTTCTCGGGGTGGGGGTGAAGAGACCGAGAAAAATTATTACCTCCTTCTCAAGGCTGTCAAACATTTTAGTGAATGTACAAGATACTAAAATGCTACAAAAATAATTGATACTGCTTGGCAATTAGTAATAAGCTAAAAAGTATCTTATTTTAAAATGTGACGGTGAATTTTTTTAAAGTAAATGCATAGCAGAATCAGACGAATCAAATTTTTGAACGGCTAGAGGTGGGGCTCAAACTCCCTTTATCCCCCCCCCATGTGGGCGCCCATGGTGGTAAATAATATAGGACAAACATGGAAATATCAGTGACATAAGAAAAGGTTCAAGCCGTTTCTCTTAGATTTCAATGAACACTTTTCTCTGTAACTCCGAATCACGTGACTTTTTAGAAGCTACTTAAAGTCCCTCCACCCCCATAAATTTTGGACTGCTGCGCCTCTAAACTCTGCGAGATATACATATATCGGATATATGAAAAGATATCAGACAAGTTAGCGAAAAAATTTAATATTTTAATTAATACATATATACTTAATGACTTTTTCAACATAGTAGTTAAATAATTAAATATGCTTTCGAATAAATTTGGTAATTTTTTTGCATCTCTGTAAGGTAAGTCGAATTTTCGGGTTATTCGAAGTCGAATCTGTACCCTTCGTTTTGACTAATTGGGGTTCTACGGTTAAATGCACCGACCACAACCATGGAAGCCCAGATGGGGGGGGGCAGAGGAGACTCGACCCCAGATGTTTAATAATTTGATATTCCCTAATCTGCTATGCATTTACTTTCAAAAGTTTTACAGTCACATTTTAAAATAAGGTACTTTTTAGCTCATTACTAATTGTCAAGCAGTATCAATTATTTTTGTAGCGTTTTGGTATCTTGTACATTCACTAAACTTCTCGACAGCTTTGAGAAGGAGGTAATAATTTTTCTCAGCCCCCGCCCCACCCCACAAATACTCGTATGTGTGCCCATGACTACATAATGACTGTGTTATTATGTCGCCGTTGAGATATCTTAACTAATCCCTCACGGAAATGAAGCAATCCAGCCTTTTTTCCTTCGTTGTATTTGATTTGTCGTTTTAACGTTGAAAATGTTCTTACTGAGGCATCATTCATCATTATGGGATGTTCAAGTATTACATCTTTGTAAACATCTTTGGGGGAGGGGGAGAGATTTGCTTATTTTTGGTGACAACGGTTGGGGGGGTCCTGAAACACGCTTACATAAGGCACAAAAAATTATAAAGCTAAAGGAGGTATAACACACTGCGAGTAGAAAATATAAAATACACGTAATCGCATATAAATATTTAATTATTTAAACCAGTGACTCGCAACCGCTTTTCGCTCGGGAGCCCCCTTTATGTTTTTAAATTATCATAAATATATTATTTTTAATAAATGTATTTTATTAAATCCATTTCTTATATATTACACTAGTTGCTTACAACGTAAGAAATATTAACAATAAAAATGTAACAAAATACTTTATAATGCCACCAAAATAGCAATTAACAGCGTGGTAAAACTTTTTTAAATGCGATATTGTTTGCTGTGATTACTCTCTATTTATAAATAAGCGTTTCATATTATAACAAACTTATAAATAAGTACTCAATATTGCAATAAAAACGGAAATACGTAATATAATTTGTATCACATACATTGGATTCTTATTTCGAAAACTTGTACCAAACAATTAGAGAATCGAAATCTTATGTAAGCATGAGGGATAGCGACATGGGCGGATTTACCATTTTGCCGCCCCTAGGCTACTTTTTGCCGTCCCTTCCTATATATCCGCCCCCACCAGTCAGTGGTAGGAATATAAAAATTGTTACATTCAATATACGCAAAACTTTTGTATTGACAATAAATATGTTGAAAAACAAACTCATAAATTGAAACATAAACATTAAACAATATTAACTTATATTGAAGTATTATCTCTTCTTGGTATATAATAAATCAAATTCAATTTTATTGAAATAAATTTTAATTTTAGCAAAAAGTAAAAGCCTATAGAACACTGGTATTTAAATGGAAAGCATGACGTCTGGCTTTCTTCTCGGCAAAACTCTGATTATATCATCGTCTGGTATTGATTTTGTTCTATCAGACTTCATACACAAAATTTTGCCGCCCTAGTCTATAGCCTAGTATTGCCTATTGGGAAATACGGAAATGGATGGAAGGTCAGGCATTTGCTTATTTTTTCTTACAAGGGGGAGGTGGGTATAAAAGGGCTAGAAATATGCTTACGTAATACTTGAACTGTTTCTGATCACGTGACGGAAATGATACGTTGCGAAATGCATTCCTCGCTCGCATTTTTTTTTTTTTTTTTTTTCGTTTTGCAGTTTCGTCGTCCACTCGTACAAATTACAGGTTTTATTTCTACTCGTGAAATGAATTTATGATTGATAGAAACCTTGGCCTTAATTGAAAACAAAAAATACGTCTTTCCTTCCGTTTTGCATAACATCTAATAGCGGATGTAAGAATTAACCCATGAAAGTAGAAAATGTCAGCTTAGATCGGACAATCTAGTTTTAATAAAACCAGCTTTAAAAGTACTTTTAAAAACAAACTTTTCATACACGGCTCTCACCATTACACAAACATCACTTGGGGTTCTTTCTTTACCATGGGTATTGTTCTGTCCTCTACCACAAATGCCATTCCTTCCTTCCTTCCTTCCTGCCTTCCTTTCCACATCAAAACAACCTCCGTTCACTCCCTACTTCATTTTGAACTTCGTCCTACCCTCCTTTGGGAATACAGCCAAGCAGGCCTGTAGCTAGACGATTATTAAAGGGGGTGGGGGCATAAAATTCGTAAATGTTTTGTTGTATTTTATTAATATATATTTAATATTACTAAATAAATTTCTTAACATATGTTGTGCATTGAAAACTTAGAAATTTTAGAATACCTTTCTGTAATTTTCCCTATCCTCATTCAAAAGTATATGAAGACTCAAACCTATGTAAAAAAAATTACATACACAAGATCTACAGTAGAGAGCTATTTTGAATGCATTTTTAACATCAAAGAACAATTTCCATTGTCACGCACAATTTCATACAAACAAAAATTTTAAAATAAAATTCGAAAACATTTTATTTTGAGAAAGAACATTTTCCAGGAGGGGCTAACTATATTTCTAGGGGGGGGGCTCATCCCCTTATAGCCTCAGCCCGGCTACGGCTCTGCAGCCAAGCAAGGTCTGCATATTTCCTGTATATGAATGTACTTCTCAATTAAAGACAACGATAATTTTAAAACGCACTGTTCTTGGACGTAGATATCGAATTAATTTTATAATTCAACATTAACACAATTTGGATTAACACGTTATACAGCTAACTAATAGCCTCATAATGGCATAAAAGTGAGTTAATTTTGTTGTTATTGTTATATTAGAATTCGTTGTTAATGTTGTTATGTTAAAACTTATTGCTATTGTTCTGTTGAATTATGTTGTTGTTTAAACAATATTAATCAACGTTTATTGGCGTAGTGATACCAGTGGAAGGTCGTGGGTTCAGGTCCCACCGAAGGCAGAAATATTTATTTTCTTTCGAACGTTTCACCATCTAATCACGCCATACCATCGGCGTTGGTATCACTACGCCAATAAACGTTGATTGATTGACATTGTTGTTTGATTTAATCTGCGTAGTGTTCGATTTATATAAATATGTTATTGTTGTTATGTTGAAAATTATTGTTATTATTCTGTTGAAATTTGTTATTGTTATTATTACGTTGAAAGTTAGTTAATTATTATATAAATAATATACAGTGTAGGAAAATGATTCAAGGAACATATGCAGATTTTCATTCAAATAACGGTGAATATGTATGACATGTATCAAGTTTATTGTACTTAGGGGATATTCAAGTATTACGTAAGCACATTTCTGACCACTTTATGCTGCCCTTGTACGAAAAAAGTAAGCAAATGCCTGACCCTCCCCAACGCCATTATGCTTACGTAAGATTTTAATTCTCCTAATTTTTGACACTTCTTTATTGAACATTTATTTGTAAGTTCGTTATAATATTAAATTTAATTTGGTCATAGAGAACGATTGCAACAAATTATCGGATTTAAAAAAAAAATATATATATACTATTAATAGTTATTTTTGTGCCATATGCCACTATTATCAGAATAGTACATCAGATATTAACAGCATATTAAACCTTTTTTAACTGCGATAATTTGCTGTTATTACTCTCTACATACAGTGTGTCCCAAAAGGTCCTACCCCCTAAAATTTGTCCACAACCTCTTGGCATACCCTGTATATATATATATTTCTAGGAAGCATAAATTCGAGCTTATTTACAAGTTTATTGTATAATTTATTATTATTATTATAAAACTATTACATATATTGTCAAACTATAAAGGATAATGATAATATATATTATTATAAAAGTATTTTGCTATATTTTTATTATTAATATTTCGTACGTTGTAAGAAAATAGTCCCTGTACCTATTGAGGACTTCTGTATCCATTTAAAAATGGAGCGTTGTTGCCATTCCTAAATTAAAATTTCTATCTCAATGCAATCATGAGATAGAATAGCAGACGAAAAGGTACATGATAATCCAAAATAAATTAAACTGGTCAGATGATATATTCTCTTCCATTTTCGATAAACAAGCTTATCAGATTACCTATTGCTTCATAGAATTGGTGGATTATAGGTTACTTGTTAATTGTGAAACCTACTAGTACAGTGATCCCTCGCTTATACGTGTTCTCTTTTACGCGCGTTTTTCACTTATGAGCGCGTTTTTTCCGCGGTCCCGGCCAGGGGTATAGGAAAATAATTCATTTCTGCGCTGCACTAAAAAAGCACCTCTCACGTATGCTCGTTGCAAAAAAAAATATATAATAATAAATAAATCTCAGTTCAAAAAGTAGGTTCCTCAAGTAGTCAGGTGTTGCTTATGGCAAGAATTTTATCCTTTTTATTCTGCTAGAATGCATAGAGGATTAGGAATGCATTCCCTCGCCCTTCCCCTATTGTTCAGATTCCATGAACACATTACTCTACCTTATACACAGGGTGTACATGGGAGGGGTGTTCTTGTGATTGACGTCAGTAAAAGTCGCAGCCAATTAGAGAAGTTAGTACGGTACGTACCACGTGGCATTGATCGCTAAGGAAAGAACAATCTTTGGAGTTTTGGTTAGATGGTTACGTTTTAAAATGGCGAAAAGAACAAAATTGTCGCTTTCGTTTAAAATGGATGTTATTAAAAAATTCGAAGAAAATTATTGTACCTCGAAAAAGGCTTTAGCAGAGCATTTTAATGTCCCTGATTCGACATTCAGAGGTGTTTTAAAAAGTCTGGAGGCGATAATAGTAGCTCCTCGAGAATATGGAATTCAGTCGAAGAAAAGAAGCAAAATTCAAGGCGGAAAGTACAAAGAATTTGAGAAAGTTTTAATGCTGTGGTTTAAAGAAGCTTGTGCCTTGAACATTCCTGTTAACGTTGAGCTTCTGTACAGTTGTCAAAGAGTTTTGAAATGGAAAACTTTTTTGCATCACATGGATGGATTGAAAAATTCAAAAATAGGCATGGCTTAACAATTCGTGTCCTTTCTGGGGAAAGTGTGAGTGTCCATGAAGAAACTGTAGAACAATGGAAAGAAGACTCGTCTACTTTAGTAAACAGATACGAACCGAAAAACATCTACAATTGTGACGAAACTGGATTTTTTTATAAAATGATGCCCGACAGAACCTTAACATGCAAGGAAGAACCATGCCATGGTGGGAAAAAAAGTAAAAAAAGGCTAACTGTCTCGCTGTCTTGCAATGCCGATGGTTCGGAAAAATCCCCGCCATTGGTTATTTGCAAATCAAACAAACTTCGCTGTTTTAAGAACGTGAAGAAGCTTCCTTACGACTACACTAGCAACGAAACGGCGTGGATGACATCGTCCATTTTCTTGGATTTCCTTCATAAATTCGACAGAAAAATGGAAAAAGAAAAACGGAAAGTTCTCTTATTCGTGGATCAGTGTCCTGCTCACCCACAAGATCTTCCAACTTTCAACAACACGAAATTTGTGTTTTTTCCTGCGAATTGCACCAGCAAGATTCAACCTTTGGATCTGAGTGTCATTTGTTGTGTGAAAGTGCACTATAGAAAAACTCTAATCCGTCGACTTCTGGCTGCTTTACAAACAAAACGTGCAACGAAAGACTAATTGAAGCAAGTTACCGTCGCTGATGCAATTCATACGTTGTGCTCATCATGGAGAAACGTCACCGACAAGTATATTAGAAGCTGCTTTAAGAAAGCAGAATTATCGTTTCCAGCAGAAAATGAATGTGAGAAGCCGGAAAATAAAAGTGAAAATGACATAAACGAAGAAGATTGGCGTACTGTATCTGGTAGACTCGCTACATGTACTTTCAACGAATTCGTTGATGTAGATGAAAATTTAACCACAGCTCAATT
Source organism: Dysdera silvatica (assembly GCA_006491805.2). NCBI lineage: Eukaryota > Metazoa > Arthropoda > Arachnida > Araneae > Dysderidae > Dysdera > Dysdera silvatica. The sequence continues at coordinate 173,540,588 of QLNU02014176.1, read as the reverse complement.
GCGGGAAATTGGAGACATTGCAGCTGAAATAAATGGTAGTGACAAAGATGAAGAGATGGACGACTATGATGAAGAAGATGCAGAAAAAGTTCCTCCAACTAACACAGTAGCGTCAGAAGCATTAGAAACTACGTAACTATTTTCAGTTCAATTCCGGAAGTGAAGGAACTTTTTCACGTTTTGATGGACTTGGAAACACTCATTTTGAAAATTCACGAAAACAAAAACAATCCTCGATTGTAAATTATTTTGTGCGAAAGTAGTAATTGGAATAAAACGGAATTTGGGTATGTAAGCATTTCCATTTTCTTTGTATTCTTAAAAAATACGTAGTACAGTAATTCATTAAAAAATAAAACTAATCTTATTTACATTTTTCAGTGGTGTATACATACGTAGTATTAATTAACAAAACAATATAGTACGACGTATTGATGTTTCACTTTCAAGCTCACTTTTGTGGTTTTTCGCTTATGCGCGTCTCTCACTTATGCACGTTTTTCTCGCTGTTCCCTGCGCCCTCGCCTGATTGAGAGATCACTGTATATATCTTCAATGCCGAAGTTGTATTATTCACTGGAGCGTGCAACGGGTTATTTCACCCAACAAACAGGTTCTTCAGCAAAAGGCTTACCAAAGCAGACGTTAGCGGTCATTCGCTTTTTTCGTGAATATGGATTCGTTTCAACGATAAGAGCAATGTTTATACGGATAACCTTATTCCCGAAATTTAAGATAAGAAACCTTGGCGATGTGAAGAAAAAAATACGTCATCAATTATTCATCACGTCGTTACGCTCCCTGTGATCATGCTTCCTCCCCCCCCCCTCACACACACCGATAATTACATCAGTTTGTTTATTTTTGTGCTTTACAGCGCAAGGATAGCTAAGGTCATGCTACGAGAGCACCTAGGGCCCGATTAAGGCATGGGCCACTGGGCCCCAAATTTTTTATATGATCAGGGGGATATGAATATTAGGGGGGTCTCGGGCCCCAAATTGCGATTTTACATATACTGTAATGTATAAATGTACATAAAATGTGCTTCCTCCGCCAATAATTTTGAAAACTCTACGGTGATGTTGATCTTTTTTGGCAAGTTTAAAATGTCAGTTTGAAATCTCTTTTTTTTTTTAATTTATTAATATTACATTTTTCTTAATTATAACTTAGGCGCCGTTGGCTTTAAACTATTGATTATGCAGATAATATATACATAGCAAGAGTTTGCATTTGTTACTTACTTATTGTTGGCGCAGTATAGCCCAGATGCTCTTGCGCCATAAAACATCCAAACAAACAATACTTACTTATTGAATAATTTTGTGCATAGGGAGTTGGGGGGGTAAATTTAGGCCCTGGTCTCCACTTTGACTTAATCGAGCCCTGACAGCACCTATAGTTATCCAGGGAATCCGAACCATTCTTGCCTAGGAACCAAACTCAGGAACAGGGTGTCTGCCAGAATATTTGTTCGTGGGGAAGGGGAAGTCAAACTTTGTTGGGGTTATCGAATTTCGTTTGTGGGCTGAAGTTTACTTTCAGTATTTTAATTTTTCTTGTAAAATGTACTTACCGGAAAAGAAACAAAATAAAATATTCAGTAGCAATGAAATAATTCGTCCATATTTGCACAAAAAGTTCATTTCTTTATTCAGAGGAAAACAAAATTCAAGCATTTCTTCTTGGACATTTAGTCCATTCACAGACAGTTGATAATTTTTGAGGTGGCAGGATTTTGGGGCGATCGCCCCATCCTTGAATGAAAATTTAACATTGAAAAGATACAAGGTAAAGGTCCAATGAGGTATCATTTTCAAAAATCAAGTCATTAATCGCCACCCTTGAATGACCTCTAAATCCGATAATGAGATAAGAGTACCAAGTGGCTCTTGGTATCCTTATCCGTACTTTTCATTGAAAAATTGTTGCTACATATAAAAGATTATTATTATAATTTACATATGAATGAAAATATAGAAAAATAAATTGCGCAATATTTCCTTTTTCTTTCTTGTAATTTGAATGTATAGCAGGTATATAAACTTTGAGCTTTAGGAGTCAAGAAATTTTTTGTGTCAAAAAATTTATGGGGTGTAGGGGAAGTGTAGCAGGTTCCCTGCTCTGGAAAGAAGAAAAAATGGCGCGCTTTAAACGACAGAAATTTTGTGGAATTTTAAAAGGACTAGGTGCCTTCAGTAGGGACGGATTCAGAACGATGCGAAAGTTTCTTTTGTGAAGGACACCAAGATAGGCGACAAATAAATAGCTTAACGACGCCGATGTGCGGATGTTTGACTCCAATCTGATCGCTCATTATTATTCATCAAGTTGAAATAAAACAAATTGATTTTTCATAAATTCTAAGAATGGAATAATGATTTTAAAAACATAGTTACCATCAAAATATTATGTATAAAATATATTACATATAAAATATATATCAAATAATTCAAAACTATTACAATTACTAATTAATATACGCTCTTTTGGATAAAAAACAAAACACCATGAAAAAAAAAAGTATCTGTTTTTATTGAAATTAAATGTACATCCAGCACATACACGGGTAAGGATATGGTAAACAATTCAAGGCCGTGGGACCCATCAATGGCTAGGAATTGCACATTAAATGTTCAAATCAATAGTTGGTGAAACCCCCCAGTGCCGGCGTATCTATACGTTTAGATAAGGAGTGATAAAGGTTCCTAATGTCATCCTGCGACACATTCTGCCAAGCATTCTTCACTTGTTGCTCCAGATGGCAGAAATTTGCGTGCCGGAATCTGGCGATTGGTTGGTTGTTTGGATTTTTTATGGCGCAAGAGCATCTGGGCTATACTGCGCCAAACATGGTAAAAAAGGGCATGTGAAACTGGCGGTTTACCATGTCCCATACATGTTCGATTGGCGAAAGGTCTGGTGACCTGGTTAGCCAAGAAAGAGCATCAAGAACACGAAGACAGCTCGCAAATATGTGAGCCGTATGGGGCCTGACATTATCTTGTTGGGAAATGGCCCAGTCTGTCGTGTCATGAAGGGTAACGCAAACGGCGGCAGGATGTCATCAACATATCGTTGAGTTGTTAAAGTTGGACGTAGGATGACTAGGAGCGTCCTGCTGTCGTACGAGATAGCACCCCACACCATTACGCTAGGGGTAATGATC
>QLNU02014176.1:173512745-173529338 GCA_006491805.2 Dysdera silvatica | reverse complement strand
TTCAACTTTTCCATGAAGCAGTCTGTAGCAAAAATTTAGTTTTGCTACTGTTTCCCAAGAAATTTTTTTTAATTCATTATGTATAAACGAAAAGCTTAAAATGAATATTATTCCAAGTCCAACGGAACCTGCAAGCAATATCACCATTGTGCAAACGAAGAGTTACATAATCTTCATTTATAGTCGTTTTCTTTAAACTTGACCACCACATAGAAGCTGTTGACATTTTCACATTCAGATTTTATTGGAGTAGGATGTTTCAGGAAAAAGAGATGATTTTTCTCGAAAAGCTACAATGTAAGTCATAAAATTTGGGTTAATAACATTAAGGGATTTTCTAGCATTTCTTTCCTGCTCATGTTACAATTTGGATTTCATGTACTTTAAATGAAGCATATGGCTGTAACATATAACGTTGGGTTAATGCTTGATTAAGTCTACTTTTACCTTTCTTTGATTTATTTATATGAGGTTATTATCCATTAGGATCAATCAAATTTCACAAACATCTACAATAGAACAATCTTTTTTTAGATTTTATACAGGGCAATAGATTTTAATAGCTACAACAATTTCTTTTACATCTTCATTAATCATCTATCACTTGAACAGCTCTTTTATCATCCTTATCATTTTTATGATGTGCAAGTAATATGGATGATCCTTTATTAATGATTCCAAACAATCTACCTGACTTCTGTTGTTATCCATTCATCCTGTCCAACCCTTGGAGACTTCATATGCCAACTTTCTCCATGCATTCCTGCCCAATACTTTTTATTCACAATATTCAATTTTGTGACAACATATAAAGATTGACCAGGGCTTACCATAACTAGTAAAATTTGACACTGGTCGGAATATACGAAATACAAATGAAGAAGGTAAAAGATATTTACCGTCTGCAAAAATATTCGCAACGTTTCGAGAACTACTGTTCCCTTCATCAAGCGAAAGTGTCAAGGAAGTGTAGGTGTTCGGTATTTATACCCCAACTTTGGTTTTTCCCCATCTGAATCTGGATTTTCTAAGAACTGTCCCGCACTCGGTAATTCCCCCTGTCTGAAACTGGTTTTCCCCCATCTCCTAGCAAAAATGCGGTAAGGTTCAGGCATCGATTTTGCGATGTTCATCGCCTTACTTCGCATTCGAAAAGTCTCCCAAGACTCCAGAAAAAGTCTACAATAGCGAGAAGTTACATTTTTATGAAGAACTTTTGTACTTTTCCAATCAGGAACATGACCTTTCTCCCAGGCATGTTCTGCCAGAAGATTAGTCATCTCACCTTTCTCCACAGCACGATGATGTTCTTTTTTACGAGTACAAACAGTTCTTCCCGTCTCGCCAGTGTATACTTTTTCGCAGTCTTTGCAGGGTATCTGGTAAATTGTTCCAGTCAATTCATCCATTGGAACTCGATCTTTCACTCTCACTAACAGGTCACGTAAAGTCGATGCAGGTTTATAGTAAGTCCTGATGTCAGATTTCCTAAGAATACGCGCAATCTCCTCAGAAGTCCTCTCCACATATGGCAAAACAACCGTCCCTCTAGTCTGTCTCTCCTCAACAGGTTCTCTATGTCCATTATTAGATCTTCGAGCGATAAACTTGCTCGGGTAGCCATTATCTACAAGCGCTCTCCTTACCTTCCATACCTCAGCATCTTTCAACTCAACACTGCTGTTGTGTGTGAGGGCCCGACGTGTTAGAGACCTCACAACAGAAGCTTTGTGGCAAGTTGGATGAGGTGAGAGGAAATCCAAGTACCGGTCCGTATGAGTTGGCTTTCGGTATACAGAGGTTGACAAGCTTCCATTGTCTCCTCTGGTGACCCTCACGTCCAAAAATGGCAAACATCCCTCATGTTCTACCTCTAAGGTAAATTGAATATGGGGGTTTAAGTCATTAAGGAAACGGTGTAAGCTGTCCACCTCTGTCTTCGAAAGAACGACAAAAGTATCATCGACATACCTTCTCCAGACCTTAACATCAAACTCGTCGCAGTCCGAAATGTCCATCTCCAAAGACTCCATACACAGGTTAGCTACAACATTAGAATCGGAGGAACCCATTGCGGTCCCCTGTCCCTGTTTGTAGAAGGTCCCATTGAAGCTAAAATACGTCAGGTCCAAACAGAATTTCAAAAGCATGCAAATATCTTCAGCTGTCAATTTGGTACGTGCAGCGAGAGAGTCGTCGTTCTTCAGTTTTTCTAGAGCTGTTGAAATCACAAGGGAAGTTGGTATACAAGTGAATGGTGAAACTACGTCAAATGATACCATAACGTCTTCCGTACCGATTTGTAAGGCACTAACAGAAGAAATAAAATCTTCAGTAGTGGATACAGAAGCCGCTGTTAGTCCAACCAAAGGATGCAGAAATCCAGCTAGGTGTTTAGATAATGCGTAAATCGGAGAGCTGCAGAAACTCACAATAGGACGAAGAGGTATACCATCTTCATGAATCTCAGGAAGACCATAAAAGAGGGGTATTCTCCCTAAACTGCAACAAAGTCACAAGTACAAGGACCCAAAAATTTTCAATTCCCTGTGTACTTTAAGCAACAGACCATTCGTGCGCCTCTCTATACCTCCAGTCGGATCTCTCTTCACTATACAATACGCATCAACATCAGATAGTAAGTTCTGCACCTTCACATCATAAGTCAATCTATCCATAACCACAGTACATCATCCTTTATCAGCTGGCAAAACCACAATGTCACCACAGCCTTTCAGATCTATTACCGCCTTCCTCTCGCCAAGCGAAAGATTACTTTCTGGTACTCGTCCTCTACGTAGCACTTGCGAAATTTCACAACGTATTTCAGCAGCTGCATCAGCCTCCATTCTTCCTAGAACCGGCTTGACTGCCGAAAGAATCTTAGGAATAGGAATAAAATTTTGTTTTTATTCCCATTGTTGATAGGTTTTGTATTCTGACAAACATATACAATAGGTAGAAGTAAGTTTCAGTTGCCAATAGATGGAGTGTGTGCAGATGTGGAATTATTTGTCGTTCCAGACGATATAATAGCCTTTGAACTTATTGTGGGAAAAGGATTATCTCAACAACCTAGAGGTTGAATTTGCTAAAATTGGTGCTAACTTGCAAATATGGAATTCCAACAGTGTTCCTTTTTTTATCAATTACCAGATGAGCTGGAAATTATTTTCCTTGGAAATAAAACTTAGAACCGAATGACCTATAATGTTGGAAGAAACTACAATAACTTTCATCCATGTTAAGACAAACGACATAGATAATGGCTTAGTGATTTTAAATGGTGAAGGAAAGAATTCGGACTCCATTTTGGAAATTATTAACGGTAGGGCAGTAATTTCGATTGTTAATGCTGGTCCTCATTATATCACACTTAGGAAGAATCAATGTGTAGCAAGGGTAACTAGTGTAACTGCCGATTGGACCTTGACTAATGAATATAATGAAGATTCTATAGTATGTACAGTGATGCAAATGAAAAAGGATATCACGTTAGAGGATATCAAACTGGATGAACCAATGTCACAAAAAAGGAAAATAGAAATCACATAACTCTTAAACGAGTATAGGGATTGTTTCGCGTTAAATATAAATGAACTTGGGTGTACGTATTTAACTAAAATGGAGATAAATGAACTTGAGGGTAGCAGGCCAGTGTATGCACTACCATATAAAGCAAATGCTTTGGAAAGAAGTGCTATTAAAAGCATTGTTAAGGAATGGAAGGAAAACGGGATCGTAAAAAAAACAAGTTCTCCCTATGCAAGTCCTGTATTGTTGGTAAAGAAGACTGGTGAAAACAGACTAGTTGTTAATTTTAGACGACTAAATAGTCAAACAATAAAAGACAAGTTTCCCCTTACCAAAAATTGACGATTTATTGGAATATTTAAGAGATTGTAAAATATTCACGACATTGGATTTGGCTCACAATTACTTGCAAACACCCCTAACGGAAGAAGCAAAACTAAAAGCTGCTTTTATAACACCTGATGAGACTGGACAGTTTGAGCGAATGATTTTTGGTCTTGCCAACGCACCAGCAGAGTGTCAAAGACTGATGTACTGTTAGGACCAATGTTAAAGGACAAGGCCTTATGTTACTTAGATGATATCCTGATCCCTGCAAAGAATTGGAATGATATAATTCAAAGAGTAAAGGAGGTTTTTGAAAGATTACGATTAGATAAACTAACGTTGAGATTAAACAAATGTGAATTTAGCAAGCAATAAGTGGATTTTTTGGGCTTTGTCGTAAAAATGAAGATGGGATTAAACCATCTGTCCATAAGATCAAGGTAATCGATGAATTCTTGACTCCCTTAAACATGATTGACACAAGAAGATTCCTGGGATTAACAGGCTTTTTCAGAAGATTCGTGGAAAGATATGCTCACAAGGCAGAACCTTTAACACGATTGTTGCAGAAGAGTCAAACATTTGAATGGAAGGACGAGCAAGAGAAAGCATTTTAACCGCTAAAAGACAACTTAACAAAGCAACCAATACTAATGCACTATAACCCAAACTATAAAACAGGAGTTCACTGTGATGCTAGTTCTGTAGGATTAGCTGGGATGTTATTACACCAAGGAAAGGACAAAAAGTGGCACTTAGTTTATTGTGTAAGTAAGAAAACGACTGATGCTGAAAAAAAAAACCTTCCCAGCAAATTGGAATTAATAGCGATTGTGTGGACCCTCAATAGACTGAGACAATTCTTAATAAGTATAACAGTCACTATTATCGCTGATTGCCAAGCCTTAAGCTGCATGAACGCAAGGAAGTCATTGAACCTACAGAGCTGAGAGTAATTTGATTTAAGACTGCAACTTTGAAGTTTGACATTGACCAGCATGGAAGATGTCACATGTTGATGCACTAAGTAAAGCACCTGTAGCAAATTCCGAGGACACAATGACTTTGATTATGAATAAACTAGATGTCTGTACTACGCAAATTGATGTGGAGCCAATTTATTTGACCTTAACTGAAAAAGAACAAGTATTACTAATCCAACACGCCGATTCAGAATAGAAAAGGTTGATTGAGATATTCCATAAACCACGCGAAGGAAGAACGGATAAAGAAAGGCACATGATAAAAAACTACGAATTTTTTAAAAAAATAGACTTTTTCGAAAGGTTAAGATAAAGAACAAAAATCAACTACTCTACGCTATACCCAAAAGCATGAGGAAAAGTTTAGTGATCGAATTTCACGATCTCATGGGTCATTTTTCAGTAGAAAGGAGTTTCCAAAATCAAAGAACTTCACTGGTTCCAGGCGATGAAACGTTATGTATGATGACACGTTGCAATGTGCTTTGAATGTTTATTAAATAAAGTACCGGCCAGAAGACAACAGGGTTTTCTTCATCTGATTAAAGCAGGTCATAGACCCTTTTCGATTATATACCTGGACCATTTGGGCCCCTTTGAGAAGAGCTCTAAAGGAAATCATGAACTGTTGGTCATCATAAACAATTTCACGAGATTTGTCCAATTGATTCCTGTTAAAGGCATGTCAACTTCACACGTGATGAAAGCCTAGAAAAATTTTGTAACTAGAAAGGATTATCAGTGATAGAGGAACTTGCTACACCTCTCATCAATTTCAAGAATGTTGCACCAACAACGGAATTCACCATACACTCAACTAAGCACCTGCATGCAACCGGAATGGTAGAACGAATAAACCAAACAATTTTATCTACCATTACGACGGGAATGACCGATGATAACCATAGCAATTGAGACAGTAATATTCAACAAGTTGAGAGAAACAAATAATTTCGTGAATGGAACGACTAACAAGACACCATTCCAAATGCTTAATGATTATTAACTACGTTACAATAACGGACTTCTAAGGAAAATGGCTGACGAGGATGCTGACATATGGACCGACCCAGACAGATTACGAGAAGAAGCAAGGGAAACCATAGAGAAAGGCCAGAGAAAAATGAAATGTGACTTCGATAAAAAAAAGGTGGGGAACACTAGTATTTGAACAAGGAGAGATTGTAGTGATGAAGAGAGCATCTGGGTCTACAAGACAACCAAAGAAGACTCAATCCAAATATCCAGGACCCTTAATTATCACTAGTGTAATACCTAACGATACTTATCGAGTGGCACAGTTAGAAGAAAAGGTAAAAGGACATTTCTTTTCGACTACAGCTCATGTTAGTCAACTGAACCCATGGAAAAGTGAACCAGGAACCGATGAAGAAAACAGTGATGTCAGCGACGAGGATGAAGTCATTGTAAGGACCATAAAAGTTCCAACGTGTAAAGGATGACGATCCCGAATGAGCCCAATTTAGTGCAATCGGGACGATTGAAAAATCAGTATGGCCGAGTGTTAGATAATTATTGAAAACTGAAAGAAGAATTTAAAGAAGCATGACGCATGTGCAAAAAGTGAACAATTGGCAATAAATAGTTTTTCTATTTTCTTTTTTGTAATTTATCTTACACTGTATAAGTACATAAACAGTTGAGTCGCATTATCGGGAATACTTCCATGTTGTTTCATGTGGGGGGAGGGGGGGGTAGGTACATATATTGTTCTATAACAATGCATTAAGGTCTAATAAGATAGAGAAGATAAATGAGACTAAATAGGTCTAATAAATTAAATAATACGGCCTTCAAAAGATGGTTTTTGTAAAAAATCCTTAACTTATTCCGAGTATTTATTAATTATTAAAAAAAATGAACACAAAGCTTTATAATATACCAAGTTACTGTAATAAAAATATATATGTATATTTGTAATTGCTTATTTACTAAATGATACAATGTTTTAAGTACATTTCTTAGTTTCTCCCCGTTAACACCCATTTGTCACTGGCATGGCAAAAACTAGTTTCTGCTGGCAGAAAGCCAACCCTGGTTCATGACCAATGATGTTCATGAGAACACCCCCCAAACCATAATACTGCCACTACCAGCCTATTTATGACCAACAGTACATGTGTTGAGGAACTGTTTGCATGGAAGACTGTGTACTTATGGCTATCGACGTGGGGAAACAGAAAAAGTGATTCATCCGACCAGGCACGTCTGTTCCATCGTACCATGGTCCAGTCACGATGTTCCTCAATCCACTGTAGACATGAATGGCAATTGGTTGACAGAAACAGATGAGAGGGGCATTCTCTACAGAGTCCACTGAACTATATGCTATGGAACACTTTCATTTGGCTCTGTAATCAGCTGTCAGTTGAGCCACTGACTAACTTCGATTTTGCTTAACTAGTTGGACAGTCTGTGATGTCCAGTTTCGTTGACAACACTTGAACATCTAATACCTTGTCATCTACTACTGATTTCAGGGCCATTCATCCATCTTGCATAGAACCTAACAACGGCAGCTTGTGCACATGCAATGAGCCATGCAGTATAAAAGACTCGTTCCGAGTCATCTGACCATTACAATCGGACCCCTATCAAACTCATATCAGTAGCCTTACCCATCATACATAAATGTAATCAGGAGAATTGTGTCTCAGAATCACCGGCAGATATTAAATACCCATCCCACTTGCCTTCTGGGTTATCCAGGTGAGTTCATTCTTACCTGGGGAGGTCATAATGTTTTGATTCTTGATTATTTATACTACTGGAACACTGAGAAATTGTTCATTCCTTACATTTTAGAATTATATAACCTATCCAACTTCCATACAGACTTTATTCACAGGGAGACAATAAAAATAGTGGAATATAATAGTGTTTTAAAAGTCTGCCGCCATTTTGAAAAATCGCTATATCATGAAATTACATAGTGTGCATAACGTTATGTAGGTAATACCCAACTCCAAAATCCATATTGTCTAATTGGTATAAATGGGAGCATATATTCCTATGATCGGAAAATTTTCAGTTTGCAAAAGCTACATGTGTGATATAATCCCAGTGCTGTACTATTTTTGGTTGACTGCTACAGCAAGGAAAATTCGTGCTGTGGAAGGTGAAGGCATAGTGTCTGAAAGAACAGGATTTTGGTTTCAGCAATTTGTTTTTCAAAAATGGGGATTGCAGCCTTAAAAACAAAGTTAAAGATCTTCAATTCCAAACTCATACCTTGAACAACGGAGTCAAATCTGTGCATAGGCGATAAACAACTGTCCAATGAGTTATGAATACCTCAAACTACAACAGTTCGCAAACTTCTCAAACAATTTCGTTGAGCATACGAAGTTCACAAACTTCGTATCCCTAAACAAGACAAGCAGAACCTATCAACAAGTCATCAAATAGCAATGACTTTGAATCACCATAATATTTAGGTTCATTTCTTCTTCATGATGTGCTACATAATTTTTAATACGTTGTCCACATTTTTTCGCCCCAATGCCTACCTATTTCAGACATTTACCCATTTCAGTGTTTTGACAGTTCAGTTAGTTGCTTGGCATAGGGGCACCATGACAGGCGATTAATACCACGCCACAATACTTACACTACACTGTAAGTCAAAGCTAGAATTCAGTGAATACAGCCACTAGGATGCACACTAAAGCAATTTTATAACACAAGGAAAGCTAGGGCCATGCTGCATCAGAACCTATAGTTTTCCAAGGAATACGAACCTGTTGCTTGAGGAATCAAAGCAGGAGCGGACTGAGTCCACTTAAAGGGTGCATACCTTGGATTCTCAGAGGGTGCGAGTATTTGCCTATTCGGAGGCACGAATCCCATCTTGCCAATGAGGGTGCACTGGCCTGGGGCCCCTCATGGACCCACCCCTGAATCAAACCGCAAACTACAATGGGCAGGAAAAAAAACCAGCATGTGTTCTATGGTACCACTGGAATCAAACCCAAGTTAACGCTATAACAGATGAACACTATACCACCATAGGGAACTTCTATTAACACATTCGACCCAGCTGACACAGATTCACATGCCACGTTTGCTGTATTTCTATTGGTTGTGGTGGCTCGCTCCTATTTCGTCATAAAACAGGTTTCAAGGGCTTGGGTCAAATGTGTTAATTTAGCCACACCACCAAATGGTTACTTTTTTTTTGTACAACCACAATGATTGATCGACAATGTGTTTACATCACCATAACTTCGTTAGTTACAATGTATATTGATGTTTTCCATTTCTGTTTTGGTACTAGTAATGGAAGCATAACGGAACTAAAAGAAACTTGTAATAACGACCAGCAATTTTATGGGAAATGTGGAATGCTAACGAAAAGTTCCACGATTGTGTGCATGGTGTAATAGGGGTATTCAAATAAATTGGGAAACAAAATTACAAAATTCTTTTATTTTGATCCATGTTCTCGACTTGTAGTAATCACATGAAAAACATGCACAGATAATACGTGAATTTGAAAAGGCCAAATATGACCTTTGACCTAAGTAACAAAACATGACCCTTGTAATAAATAAATAACAGATAATCGACAATGATTTTCGAATCGATAAAACTTTATACATATCCACAGGGTAAGTTAAAAAACTAAATGATTTTTATGCGAAGTGTTATGTACACATAAGCTATTAAAACATAGCCTTAATGGTAATTGGAATATACGATGGTAATCATGTACAATAAAAGTGATTAAATATACAATAATTACAGATAACGAAGATGATTACGTACAATGGAGGTGGTCACATACGATAGAGATGGTCAATTGTAACAGTGGTGTCCAACCTATGACCGTTTACCGTGGAAAGTAAACTTCCAGTTTAAATTTCAATTATTTCTGGAATAAAATAGATTCGATGCTAAAACAAGTGTAAATAAATCAGTTTAAGGTGGGATGACAGTTTGGGTCTATATAAGATGTGGCCATTTTTCGATACATATTTTGCAAAAATGATGAATGGGATCTGAATTGGTTGAATTTTTTATGATGCAGGGACAACCAGGATCGTTCTATTCCAAACAATGTGAAGCCAGTTTATAATTTCTTTAGTTTTAATTTTTAATAGTTTTTTGTTAAGTATGCCAAAAGTTAGCTGTCTCTGTCATATAATTGTTTGCTTTTTATGGGACAAAGGCTATAGTGTGCCAGCCCATATAAGAGGATAAGAATTATAACTCACACATGTTCCGAAAGGAAAGGTGGTTTCTGCTAAATATTTTTTGATTAAGATCCAAATATGAATTCCATTTTCGTCTAAACTTGCAAGATTCCATGGAATAATAGGGTTAAACATACAGGGTTTATTGTAGCCGAACAGCACTTTTCTACAGATCGTCCAAAACATCGTTGGCATGATCAGTTCATCATGTGGGTAAGAGTGCCTACAGACAACAACATTAACACATTCACTGTGTATGATTTCTAGGATTGTGTCACTGATAGGTTCTGCTTCGTGGCAGGTGACACGACGACAACAACTGTGTTTTGGAGTTAGTGAGTGGTTTCAATAGTCAATTATATTTGTATGTCGTATATTTCTATGGTGCAAAGACAGCAAGGGTAATTCTATGCTGAACAAGAGTGATATTCAATGATGGGAGAGAATCCCACCTTGGAGAAAGGTCCCATGCTTTCTCTCTAGTCCTCAGTAATGTGCTTCCATTTTTTGTTTACGCTTTTTTTTTCCAATGATTGATAAATGTCAATTGAAATTTTGAATGATTTTAAATATATTGATGGCCCTATGACTCAATTCTAAATCAGGGCTTCACAGTGAATGTGTTAAATGACATGTTCACTGCATTGCAATGAACACTTGTAGGTGTATTGAAGTTGTGAAGCCTGACTAATTACTTCAAACCATCGAACTGCACTGTGAAACAAACTCAATTTCGAATAATTCTTCTCCATGTGGGGCAAAGGTTGAACACCACTAATCTACACTGATAACCATCCCATAAATTACGATGAAATTTTTGAATGAGCGTGGCAGTGGGCAAAAATAGTTTCGAAACGTTAGCTGCACTGCATTGAAATTGCCCCGTAAGTCACTGATAGGTCTATGAACACCGTAAAAGACAACATCACAGAAATAGTTTCAGGTGAAAGTTGGGAAATAGTCGTATCACTCATATATACTATAAGGTCACATCCCGATGATATACAGAGAAATTTGAATCATTTCTAAACACTGGCCTAGGGCATCTTAATACATATCTAGTTTTTCTTCCGAAATAGGGGAAAATTTTTGTACAATAGCAAGATGAAAAGTAACAGAGTATTGGCATGGCAAACCATTCGAAACAATTTCTTTGGATCCATGGATCAAACTTGAAAAGCTCCCCCAGTCTTCAAAAACTATGAGGTTATTAATTTTTCAATGTTTTCTGTGCATTCATTAATAATGGATTATGTATCAGCAGGTAGGACCGGAAGCATGGGTTATGCATCAGCAGACAGGACCGGAGGATGGGTTATGTATCAGTCAGCAGGTAGGACAGGAAGCATGGATTATGTATCAGCAGACAGGACCGGAGCATGGGTTATGGCCGACATCGCTTACAGACAAATGTATTTCAAAATGCCACTTCTTGTTCACCATGCATATAGTACTAATAGAACGAACAAAGTGTGTTTCTTCCAATTTCATTATCTTCCCCACCTCCATGATACAGTTTCTAATATAAATATTGCCTGTATTACAAGAAAATACCAGGATATTTTAATGTAATTTCTAATTTCTCAATTCACCTAACGCCCATGTAACATAATGTCGTGCAGCAGAAAGGTGCACTATTCAGTAAATATTTCAGCCACCTCATTGGATCTTACTTCCTGCCTTTTCATCTGACAGGTAGCAACTACTTTATATTTCTGGAGCATATGTTGCCACAACTTTTAGATGACAAATAGTTTTCTGCATCGATGCGACCTTTATTGTGGTTTAAGCACGATAAGACTCCCGTCCATTTCAGCTGTGATGTTTGCCATCACTTAGATGTCACATCTGGCTAACAGTGGATTGGGTGTGGTGGGCTGGTCTATTGGCCTGCTTGATGGCCAGACCTACCTATCATGCCTTGATTACTGACGGCTTCTGGGGGCATACCAAAACATTGGTGTATGTTACCTCCAATGACGGTGCTAAGGAATTGGTCGCATGCATTACAGTAGCTGATGGGACACACCCAGATTCTTCCAGCATATTTGGAATTCCACAGGGCAGAGATGAGAGGCCTGCATTACAGTTTGCGGATGAAACTTCAAACACTTTCTTGGACTTCCGTTAATTTTGTTAATGTATATTTACCATTAAAACGACCACTTGCTTAGGTGGTCTCCTTTAATTTATAGTGTTTTCTGCATACACCACAGCATGCACATGTCATTCATGACCCTGCACATCGTTTTGCAATTCTGAGTCCTTTGGGTGCACCCTACCCCTCCTACAAGTTTGTAACCCCTGGTGCTGAAACACCACGTATACATGTGTCATAAGGTAATGAAGGTGAGAGTGCTAATTTCGCTACAATTTCTGTTAAACTTGAGAAGTGATATTCATAAATAAAAAACAGGTACATGTTTGTTAAAACATCATATTAATTAAAGCATGTCTTAATAAACTTAAGACATGTCTCTTGTTTAGACATTAGCTACTATTTATAAAGGGCTTCAAAAACTGCAAATTTCATTTGTGCTTTGTGGCGCGCGCACAGTTCAAATCATTCTGGAACCAAGACTTGGAGTTTTCTAAGAGATCTGAATCTCCATCGTCAGGGGACCCAAACCCAGGAATATAGATTGGTAGAAAAAATGGCATATGCTCCATACTAATGGGAGTCAACCCCAGATTTTCTACGTGACTGCATCCTTTGCTACCTTCAGAAGGTTGTAAGGACATTTCATACATTACATTTAAAGGCGACGGGAATTGAATGTTTGAATTTCATGGAGTTTACCATATACTTCAAGAGCATGCCTAAACATTAAAGTAAAATTATATTAACTTTTACGTTTTCATCTGAATATTATCCATTGTTTGAGTAAATTTCTAGAAATGCAAGTCGTTCAACACACTTTTTAAAAGGATCGTCTTTTCTTGAAACTTCGGAGGATTGGATGTTTGAGTTTTTACAGAATAAGAACGGCAAAGATCATGCTTGTGCCATCACTTATCCAAAGGATCCAGACCTCTGAGGCCGAGAGAAGCAAACCCAGGTCAACAGCATGAGACACAAAAGCGTTATCGCTACACCAATGTATGGTAGTAAACCTACACGGTTCCGTGAAATCCAAACCTCGTAAGGTCTAGGGAACCAACCCCCACACTATGGTGAGCAGTTAGTCGGCATGCTCGCTCGCATTTTATGATGTAGGGATAGCTGGAGCCTGCTGCACCAGGACTTGCAGTTTTTGGAGAGATCTGAAGCTCTGTAAGGAATCGAACACGAAAATATAAATCGGAAATAGACTTGGTGTAAACCGTGTGTTGTGAATAAAATAAACCTTAAAGACATGTTTTGAGTAAGACAACAAATGACTTCGTCCCCAACTTTCACCATTTTCCCCGTTTGGACCAATCTTTTGGGGTCCAATGTAAACACTTCGGGTCGATGCGAATAGTTCGTTTTGCCGCTGCCCTTCGATATGCTTCCAGTACGTCAGCCGTTAATGTGAGAATGTATTGTCCTTTATAATAATGAATGAGATTCAAATATTGCAGAGTGGATATGACATCCTCTTTCTTTATACTTGTAAGCTCTGATATTTCCCTATAAAAAATTAATACGATTAATTCAATTAAAATCAAATGCACATTAAATACATATAAATAAATGATATTTATTTGAATTTGTTCATTTTTGTTAATTGCCC
The DNA here is from genome assembly GCA_006491805.2 of Dysdera silvatica. Lineage (NCBI taxonomy): Eukaryota > Metazoa > Arthropoda > Arachnida > Araneae > Dysderidae > Dysdera > Dysdera silvatica. The sequence goes on along the minus strand of QLNU02014176.1, from coordinate 173,515,562 downwards.
TTTGTTTAAAGACAAATATTTATGTAAGATAATTTGACGTAATACTACGCATATAAGATTTATAATCAGAAAACACTGTTATAAGCTTAGGTAGTTACCTACCTTTATAACATCGTTTTCTGATTATAAATATTAATGTGTTACATTAATGACTAGAGATATCTAAGAGATAATATTTTATTATTTTAAAAACACTGCACAATAAAAGCCCAAGTATTTTAAAAATACTGCCCAATGGAGGGCTTGCGCTCTCTTTGCATACCACCGATTAGACATATAGCAGAACCCCAATCATTTTAACTTTGTAAAACTGAAATGGCCAACTGTACTCATTCATATTTTAGTAGATACCCGTTCAACACTTTCGGTAAAAATGTTCGTATTACTTTCTAACGTACTCTGCTCTTAAGAGAGAAACCAATACAAATAACAGATATTGGACATATAAAAACATATGTGTGTATATTTTTTTTTATATATATATCAGGTACACAAAATTGATACTACTTTTACGTTTTGCATTTTAAATACGTATATTTGAGATAAAAATTAAAATAAAGTAAGCAAATAAAAAATTGGATGAACAAAATCATATTAATAAAAATAAAAGGATTTGTATTGCAAAATTTAGATCCATCCGAAAGGCGTCACTTATGGCTACAAAAGGCCGCAGGTTCCCACCCCCTGCCTTAGTACATCAGTGTTAATTGCACACTTGATGAACATTAAATAGCATTACACTATGTGTTATATATATAGTAAAATCTCCTTTAACGGTCACCTCTAAACAACAGTAACCTTTGAATACCGCTTCAATGCTTCAAAACCGTACCTATTGTGTAATATATTATCCATCGAGTGTTTAGCACAGTGAGTCGATCTACTATTACATTGATGCCGCAACAAGCCGTTTCGACAAACTCCTTCGCAATTCTACTCGCCATTCAAATGTGTTCAACTACTGTCGTCCGGGTAGTGGAACTTTCCCGTCATGCAACTTTTCCTTTCAAGGTAACTCTTTCGTTTTTTCCTCACCGTACTGTATACTTGCATCTCCCACGTGGTACGCTTCCGTTCACGATTTCGTATAATGTCTTACCGTCCATTACTTAATCGGTTTTCGAAGTTACACTTAAAATGCCATAAACATCTGGACCACCTCCATTTCTTAGTGCGTTGCCGAAAGAAAAAATAATTCCGTCATTCATTAAATTAAAATGCAACTTAGTTTCCGTCGTTCATTAAATTAAAATGCAACTTAGTCAAAAACCTCGGAAAACTCGCTCCTTTGAACGATTTTATATTACTTCAATTCCATCGGCGTGGTCGGTTTTCTTTCTCGTTTGAACCAAAATATTTTGTCATATCTTTAAAATTTTTTATCATTCAACCATTCCTTCACACAAGAACCGCAGTCCACTGGTTGCTCCCTTAAAACGCAACGCTTCTGTAGCATTTCCTGACACAATCGTTAACGTTTCTAACAGACTTCTTTTACTTAATTCTAATTTTGCCGTTGCCCGGCCAGTACATCCTACTAAATTAATCGCACCTATTGAAAAGGCTCTTCCTTTTAGTAAATTAAACCCGGGTCAAAAAGATGCGCTCCGTCATCTTATTGCTGAGACCATTGCATCCAATAACATCATTAAACCGAACTTGTCGCGCCATGATCATAACGTATTGAAAGACCTCCAGTCGGATGAAAAGACTATCATTACAAAAGCGGACAAGGGAGGCCGAATTGTCGTTCTTGACAAGCAACAATATTTGGATGGAGTGGAAAGATTGCTTCAAGATGACCGCTATCGCCATATCAAAAAAGATCCGTCCAATATTCATCTAAATAAAATAAAACGTGCCATCCACTTATGCCAATTTTTAGATAAAAAAACAAAAAGCAAGTTATTCCGTCTATTGCTAACATTGCTCGCCTATATGCACTACACAAAGTCCATAAGGCGGGCATGCCGTTTCGTCCTATAGTCTCAAATATTGGCACCGCATGTCACGCTCTTTCAAAGCATTTAGCGCAAAGATTTTCTCCATTACTATACAATAACTCCTTTACAATCAAAAATTCTCTGCACTTCGCTAACAGGCTTCGTGACATTCCCTTCACTCCAAACACAATAGTCTCATTTAACGTAAAAAGCCATTTCACGAATGTTCTGATCCAAGGATCCCTTCAGTCTCTAGAACAGCGCATGAAGGAATTCCACTACACTGATTTTGAAGTTTGTGAACTTACCAACCTGACCGAAATTTATATTTCACAAACTTGCTTCAGTTTCCAAAATAAGTTCTTCCAACAAACAGAAAGCCTCGCTTTGGGAAACCCATTGTCTCCTATTTTATCAGATATCTATTTGCATTATGTCGAAGAAAAAATTCACGAACATCTTCATTTCAAATTATGGGTCCGGTATGTAGACGACATCTTTGCAATTCTAGATGGTAATAATACTGATCTCAAGGTTCTCACCCATAATCTCAACTCATTTAATAATCATATTCAATCCTCATTTGAATGCGAAGTTGACAACAAACTTGCCTTTCTGCACATTCTGGTCATGAAAACAGACTTCGAATTTCGTTTAAGCGTTTACCATAAACCTTCTTCCATTTCGTTGCCACCACACTGTTCATCAGCACACCCAATGTCTCAGAAAATGAGCAGTTTTTACTGGATTGTATTCAGTGTATCAAAATTTGCTCTACTGAAGAAGACCGGAATAAGGAACTCGAGTTCATCAAAAACATTGCTGTATTCCGAGGCCCGTCTATTGTTGATCGGGCCGTCAAAAAATTCTCCTC
>QLNU02014176.1:173492604-173512645 GCA_006491805.2 Dysdera silvatica | reverse complement strand
TTTACTTACTTGACTGTACTTTCTTTCAAGGTACCTCATTGAAACATGTTCAATTTGTAGCTTTATACGTACACCCTTTTCTGTGAATACAATGTCGCTATTTATGACCACCATCCCAATGTTGTCTGTGCAAACCACCACTGTCCATTAAAAATTGATTTTTGACAGTTCCATTTCTCTACGTGTTGTTATTACTTAGTAGTGCTGTATCAACCTAACTTCGCCATTTGAATGCCAATCAGTAATCACAATGAGCTTTTTACGAAAGTTCTTAAGTCTAAAGGAGCAAATAAAAGTTAACATTTTTTAATTACAGAATTTTTCCTCACCTGATGAACCCGAAAATACAGGCAGAGATGATGATGGGAAAGGGTTCTACGGCATTCTCAGATTAGCAGGAATGGGACAAATATAAAAACCAGCGAGTTTGTTTGCATGGATAAAGATTTAGAAGTTTCTGTTACATTTAATCCCATTCAGGAATGGTTAGAAAATATAAATGGGCAGATGATAAGGAAATGGAAGAGAGTGTGAAACTGCCACAAAATTCTAACATCAAAACATATAATGTGTGGGCAAAACCATTGTCGTTAAAACATTACTAGTTATGTAATATTTAATTTGCTTTCTCATTTGATGCGTACGTGAAATAACGGTTTGATTTAACATGATTTTATGAGAAAATGGAAAACGTGCAGAGAATAAGAAGGTTTGATTTTTCTCAATTTTTTTTCAAAATTTTTTGATTTCTGGTTTATGTTTTAATTTCAAGTGATTAAATCGTTTTGTTAATTATATCGTTTATTCTTTGATCTTCGTAATTCTCATCACAAGGGGTGAATTACTTGGTAATGTAAACTTTATAACAAAAAAATCGAAAATTTCATATGCAAAGACATTTTGACCGAACATGCAAATGATTAAAATTTGGTGTCCAATGAATGAATAGCGGGAACTCCAGCGCATCGGAACTGTGCATTCAGCAGGTGTATATAAGGAGCGATTCTCAATATGTGGTCAAAATTTCTGTTGCATTTTGACTGCGGATATCTTACGTCGACTGTAACAATGCCTCGCCGAAAGATTCGTGCTCATTACGAGCATATGTCAGAGTTTGAAAGAGGCTGGTTGGACGAATCGAAGAATCGCTGGACATGTGGGTCGAAGCGATGCGGCGATTGGACGGTGCTGGCAAGAGTGGGTCAACAACGGCAGATGTCAGCGTCGGGACGGCAGCGGTCGACCTAGGGCCACAACAGAACGGGAAGACAGAGCGATTGTCAGAGCAGCTGTCACAGCACCGGATTCGTCGTTATCAACTATCCAACGTGTGGCCCGCACACATGTGTCCAACATGACCCTCTGCAGACGACTGAGAGAGCGGAATTTACTCTCGCGCAGACCGTTACGCCGCTTACCTCTCACGCCTTTACACCGTCAAGTCCGATTACAGTGGTGCCGGGCTCGATCAACTTGGAACTGCGCTGACTGGGGACGTATAGTCTTTAGTGACGAGTCCCGTTTCCAACTGTGTCCTGACGACAACTGCAGACGTCCAGGGCAGCGTGGGGATCCTGCCCTTACTATCGCACGCCACACATGCCCACAACAGGGTGTTATGAATTGTCTTCAAGCTTACCCAACACTTCCTTGGCTAGCTAGGTCTCCTGATCTCTCTCCCATAGAGCACATTTGGGACGCTATGGGAAGGCGATTGCAACCATCCCGGAATGTTGACGATTTAGCCCGACAGTTGGAGACAATTTGGCAAGAAATTCCGCAGGACACCATCCGGGATCTTTATCAGTCTATGCCACGCCGGGTGACAGCTTGCATCCAGGCCAGAGGTGGACCAACGCCTTATTGACTTCCTCCCTTTGTAACGGTCAAACTCTGCAATAAATCATTCAATTGTTCTGAAATTTTAATCGTTTCTTTTTCTATGTATGTTCTTCAAATCCACCAATTTTTATCGCAATCGGACAACTCCTTCTTGGTGCGTCGATTTTTTTTTGTTATAGGGTGTATATTTAACTCAAGCTTTAGCCAAAACACAACCTCAACTAGCCATTTATCCTGACGATCTTATTGGCTACATATTCGGCTTATCTTAACATAGGACTTCTTACAATAGACCAATAACCATAAACTGGCGAACTGGACATGATCATTGTTCAATGTCATTTAAATGCCGAATCTGAAGTTCAATGATGCTCTCACTGATGAAGATGGAAATCAATTGAATGCACAACATCCAACAAACTTCGGAATGCAGAGTTTTGGTAAAGTTACCCAATTTTTAGAGACACAAACCGAAATTATGGTTTTTACAATTAGAAGCCCAATTTAAACTTTGTGGTATCACTGTGAATCAAACAAAGTTCAACATTACTTTGAAGTCTGCCTTACTTTTACGCCTATTGGATTCTGAAGAAATTTGTCTTAAGAAACTTCTCAGTTCATTGGATCTCGGAGACCAACGTCCTTCCGATTTACTTAGAAAAATGACAAGTCTTGCTGGTTCTCTTTTTTTCTGAAGAATTACTTAGAACCTTGTGAATGCAGAGATTACTCAGTCAAGTTCAAGCGATCCTGTCTGTAAGTAAAGACTCTTTAAGCGGATTAGCTGCTAAAATTATTGTCGTTTATGACAACAAATATGCTGAGATTAACTCGCTCGAACCTTTGTTTCTATCAACGAAAAGTCATCGTTATTTTCCTGTTTAGCCAATTTGGAAAAGTTAGTTGAAGATTTAGATCGTCGCACACGTAACAAATTTTCTAAGAGCGCCTCTAGAAGTAGGCAACGCTGACGATCTCCTGAATGTAAAAAAAAATAGAGATCAAAAATTTCTGTTAGTATCATGCTAAGTTTGCTGATAAAGCAACTAAGTGTATATCTCCTTGCAACTATAATACTAATGAAGCATTGTCGAGAAACGAATAACCGGATCGGAACCTGAAGCAATCGGTTTCAGAGCTCATTCCTGCCTTTTCTTATCCGATAAAATATCTGGGTTTATTTCACGTAGACTTTCACAGCGCATTATAATAATCAACAACAAATTTTTAGGTAGTCAGCTGTATAGCAAAAAGATTATTTATTGCTAAAACTTTACGTTTCGATTCGAGCTGTGCGAATCATCATCAGAAGAGGTTAAATTACATGAAAAACTTTTGAGAAAATTGTAGAATATACGTAAGTTGCGGAAACAGTATAAATACGTTGAAATAAATTATTATGAAATTTTAGAGACGAATATAAAAGCCAAAACAGAAGGAGAAAAAAAAACACGTAAAGTTTTAGCAATAAATAATCGTTTTGCTACACAGCTGACTACCTGAAAATTCGTTGCTGATTAAAATATCTGGACTTCATTTTTGATAGATACCAGTGCTAACCTCTCTGTTTATGGCTAAAGGGAATGTATTTTAAAGTAAAATAGGTTTCGCTACAATGTGTATAGTATTTATTCAAAGGTTACATCATAGCAAATTCACTAGCATTTAAGTTCAGGCTGATCTTTTCGATAAAGCAGTCTATAGCAAAAGATCAGTTTTGCTTCCATTTCCTAATTCAAACAATTTCTTAATTTATTAGGAATAGACCAATAGCTTAAGAAAAATATTCTTCCAAGCCCACCAGTACTGTAGGTAATATCATCAGTGCATAAACAAACAGCTACAAAATCTTCATTTATAGTTTTCTTTGATTGATTGATTGATTGTTTGGCTTTTTTATGGCGCAAGAGCATCTGGGCTATACTGCGCCAAACACGGTAAAAATATAGTTTTCTTTAAACTATGCCACCAAACAGAAGTCTGGACATTTTCTAAGATTTTATTGGAATAGTATGTTTCAGGAAAAGGAGCTGAATTTGCTCAGAAAGCTATAATGTGAAATACAAAATTTGGGTTAGTGACATTAAAGAATTTCCTAGTATTGTCTTTCCTGCTCCTGTGACAATTTAGATCACATGTACTTTGGATGAAGTATATAAACTGGCATGTATGGTGTAGTTATTGCCAGATTGTTTACTTTTTACCCTCTTTTTATTCATTTCCATGAGATTATCATTATCACTTAGGATTAATTTCACATGCATCTGTAATAGAAAAATTATCTTTTCGAATCTCAAACAGGGCAACAGCAATAAATATTAAGAGCCACAACAAGTCTTTTTACATCTTTATTAATCATCTGATTATTTATGACCTGAAAAGTTCCTTTATCATCCATATCATTTTCATGATCTGCGAGTAACATGGATGTTTCTTTAGGAATAATTCCAAGAAATCTACCTGGTTCTTCCACTTTATATTGCCTGGTATTTGTAGCTTCACAGTATTTATGTATTCCTTTAGCCAAACATCTTGTCTGTAATTATTTCCAAAATATTTCTGAGCAGGTACCAATTATGCTTTATGACGACAGACTTAAAAAAAAAAAAGTGTGGTTCATTAGCTGTAATACAGCTTGTCCAATTGGTCATAAACATCTAAGACTTTTTCTTACTGCCAGTCTGTCAATGTTGCTACTTTTTATTTTATAGCCAAAGGTCTAATGAGGTAGAGAATATAAATAAGGCGAAATAGGCATAATAAGTTAAAAAATATGGCCTTCGAAAGATGGTTTTTGTAATAAACTTTTGACTTACTCGAGTACTCTTTAATCATTTTAAAATACTTTACTTATTGAAACAATCACATAAAGCTTTACAATACACTAAATTATTGTAATAAAAATATATATTTGTAATCTTTAATTTACTAAATGATATAATACTATTTTAAGTATTTTTATTAGTTTCTGCCAGTTTCTTCACACTTTCTGCCAGTTAAAACTGGTTATAACCAATTTCTGCTGCTGGCATGACAAAAACCAGTTTCTGCCGGCAAAAAGCCAACCCTGATACACTTGCTGAATTACTTCAGACGAAAGACATCTTCGAAAGTTATTTACTTTGTTATGAATCTCATCAGGCATTTTCAGATTCTTTTTTCATCACATGAAGCAAATTATAATCGGAAGGGAGACCTTTGTAAAGTGAAATTTTCCTCTATGCATTTTTTTTCCTTGTTTAAACACACATTAAAAACTGACTTTTCATAATAAGATCGTTCAGTCTTCATTTGATTACTTGGGAAAAGCTCATGAAGACTATTCATTCAAGCAGGGAAATTTAACGTTGATCCTATGGGATTTATTTTAAATTTCTCTTATCTATTTAAAGAGCAAGTAAGAGTCAAATCACCAACTTTCGCCGAGTTGAAAGTTTAGTTTATTTAAAATTTGGATTTGTAGTTTACATCCAAATTCTAACTCGCCAAATCTCCCAATTTTCAACTTATCAAATTCAAATTTATAATTTTTCATTGATGATATTTCCCGACAATTTCCATGTGACAGTTTTTCACGACGACTTCCTATAACTGTATTACATGACAGGTTTGGTTTTTTTTTTTTTCAGCAAGTTTTAAGGAGCTACTAGTTTTAAGGAGTTATTAGTGAGCAGTATTATACTGAGTAACTCAGTAAACTTTCAACGTTAGCAATAGCTATCATTATTGTTTTCACAAAAAACCTTTTTATTGTCGACAGATAAAGTGAAAACAACAGCAGGTTCAACATATGCTGAAACTCGCTAATAAAGTGTAAATATCGATTTAAAAATAGTATGCAAAGTTCAAAATATGGAAACATACTGTATAGTAATTTGGGGTCTCTCAAGATTTTCTTCTGGTTTGAGGTTAATAAGAATTTCCAGGATAGTCTCTGACCAGTAGCTTCGATATGATAATAAGCCCAAATCTGACAGCGGCTTTTCGGGAGAACCAGTCTTACCCTCAAATTTTGAAAGTTCATAACCTGAATATCAAAAATAATTCAATTATAATTAGGCAATCGATTATAATTAGTAAGTTAATTGATTGCAAATTTAGTGGAGTGAGGATTGCTAAATTAATAACTAACTGAATTCAAACACAAAAGTTAATAGTAAAGAATGGAATTTGGTTTAGTATAAAATGTTAAAAATAAATCAATTTAGAACTAAAATTAACACTTACTAAATTCTATGAGCATTTTACCAAACCCCTTCCGTTGATAAGGAGGTAATGTTAATATGCAAGCTACATTATAATCTTCAGTGGACTCTTTTTCCTTAAAGATAAAATAAAACAACGTCAAACAGTATTTAAACAATTTAAAGAAAAAAATAAGGGTGGTAAAAGATGTCAAATAAGCTATATTTGGCAAACTCCCCATGTCCGCAAAGGACCCGATTTGGCTGTAGAGTGAAAGTATTATTTACATCCACATCGGTGCTACATAGGAAATTACACGAACCAAAAAAAATTTTTTGACATATAATTTAAGTGGTTGGTCAAATAATGCAGCAGAAACAAAAAAAATCAGAAATTCCCTTCCCTGGCCCTGAGTAATGTTGTCATTTAGTCATCAAAGGTATGGAAAACGATTGTTTTACCATACTGAAGGCAATTGGGAATTGTCAAGCATGTGTAATAGGTGAAGGAGATCAAAAGAAACAACTTCGGTCTAGTGAACCTATGTCCAAAAATGAGCCATTCTGGAAATGTAGGGATGCTATTATTTGCATCCACATTAGTTAATCATGTAACAAAATTTGGAAAATTTTCTGTTCCAACCTAGAACCAGAGTAGAAAAGATTCCACCACTTACTGCGGTCTAAAACAACTTCCCATGGCCAAATTTGTGCAATTCAGGAATTTACGGCCCAAACATAAGCCTCACATTTGGGTCATAAATTCCTGAACTGCATAAATTTGGCCATGGGAAATTGTTTTGGACCATAGTAAGTGGTGGAATTATTTCCAATATGACTTTAGACTGGAACGGCAAATGTTGTTACATGATTAACTAATGTGGATGCAAATAATAATACCCCTGCAGTTCCAGGGTGGCTCATTTTCGGACATTGGTTCACTGGACCAAAGTTGTTTCTTTTGATCTCCTTCACCTATCACACATGCTTAACAATTCCCAATTGCCTCCATATAGTAAACCAATTGTTTTCCATACCTTTGATGACTAAATGGCAACACTACTCAGGGCCAGAGAAGGGAATTTTTTAATTTTTTTTAATCTGCTGCATTATTAGGTCAATCACTTAAATTATGCGTCAAAAAAATTTTTTTGTTCATGTAATTGCCTACGTAGCAATTATGTGGAGGTACATAATAAATTCACTCTACAGCCAAATTGGATCCTTTACGGACATGTGGATTTAGCCAAATATGGCTTATTTGATGTTCTTTACCACCCCTCTGTTTGTTCCACTAGTTCGGAATTATCCTGTATATGCAACATGGCACGCTGCAAATATGTTTTCTAATCCTGTAACCAAAGTGTGGGGTGGTTTTTTTTTTTTTTTTCATGGTTACAGAGCAAGGACATTGAAGATCATGCCACGAAAGGGCTTACAGTTTACAAAGGACTCGAACCTCTTAAGGTCTAGGGAACCAAACTTCAGACCACAGTGAGTAGTTAATCGGAAAGTGTTTTTTATCCTTCTATTTTTCATCGTCGGTAGTTAAATTTGGGTTAATACCATGTTAAATTAATGGCTTACTATTGCACACCAACACAGGAGCCTAGTCATCGAAGTTCAGCAACTTGGAGCATAAGCTATTTTCTTAATGGATGACTACTTGCGGTGTGTCTTTTGCTGTGATATAAAGGTTTAAAATCCTTGTCAAACATAAGGCCCAACTTAGCAACCATTGTGGTGGGCTAAACACTGCTTTGTCAAAGGTATTTCCATTATACTACATGCATGTGTGATGGCAGGGAGACCATCCAATAATGAATATAAATATTGGCTATTGTCGATAATACATATTGTTTTACAACACTTTTGAAAATTTTTCTTCAAACGCAATGCTAATATTACCATTCGTATACAGGAGTCTGCAGATCTGCCAGGTTTAATGCATCTGTCATCTACTACAGCACAGATTTTCCACTGAGCTCAAGTTTGCAAGATACATGTATAAAAATTAGTAATTTATACTTCAACATTGTCAATCTGGCGAGTACTTGTAATTTAAAGAGAGCATTAATATTTGTTTTTTAAAGGTTTTTTTTTTTTTTCATGCCACACAAAGCAGTTTTTTGATGAAGTCAAACATCTACTGCTTAAGGAATTACACCCTGAACCTGACGGCCAGTAGCAAAATGATTAACGTTTGACAGTACCATCAAAAGTCAAACCTAAAATTTCGACACACAGACAATCGGGTTGTCACTACAGTGTGTCTACCAAAATTTAGGACTTTTTTGGGGACCTTACAAATTTGGATTATTTACTTTAATTTTACGCATTACTATTAGTTATATATGCATAACCATTTAAAATATTCAATTTTTCAAAAACGATTTTATGTAAGTTGGTTTTTGGTTTTTTTTCCCTGTACTTACAGAATTTCCCTTATTAAGGGGAAGAAAAAAAAGATATTTGGTTGAAAATAACATGTATGATATAGACTTAATATTGTGTAATAAACCATATTGTTAAGCATTTGTTTTACTGACTGCCAATGATGTCACTAATAAAATATCACACAACATAAAAATAAGTAACTTATTATTTATTTACTTTTACTAATACATGTGAAAAATTATGAAAATGCTTTGATGACTTCAAATAATTTGAGATCTAAGTACTTAGAAAAAGAATAAATACACAAGAAGAAAATCCTTACTGTTTGAACTTACCTTGTATGCATTTTTTCATGATTGCGTCCCCCCCCCCTCTTCTTTTATATTTCCAATCAGAAATAAAAGCAAATTTTAGCAATGAAAAATTTAATTCCATAAATTTTTGGGAACATATTTTATAATTCAGGGATTTTGGGGACTGGTAGACAACATGCACTATATTACCACAGTGCAATAAATAATATATTTTAAGGTCCTAATATCCAAACTCTACACAACATTTTCACATAGTGAGAGTACCTTTTCCTTTGGCATGTTATGACACAAATGACAGCACACAAAGGTCATGTTGCATTAAGGTCTACCATCTTCCAAGGAATCTGAACGGGACCAGAAGCAAACCTCAGACTGTGAATCAGTAGACAAAAAAAATGGCAAACCTTTGTTAGCACATAGATTCAAATTAGGAATTTCGGCATGACGGACGAACACATATCCACTACGCTATTGAAGGACATGAACATTGTCTGAACATCTACAATCTAAATACAATAATATACGACTGAATAAGCACGTTGGTTAATTCAACCCATACTGACCTTAGAAAAATACCCAACGATGTGGAAACCCCTTATGTCCAGTTCAGTCATAACATAAAACAAAAATGGGTCTGTATCGTAAAATAACGTTTTGTGATCTAGGAAGCATTTCGCTAGAAGGCAAAGATTTTGAGCATACACCTGAAAAGAAAAAAAATACATAAACCGATTGAAAAACATAACGACATGCGCATACTAACGTTCAAAATAAAAGAAAATGAAAACTTTTAATAGAAAAGCAAGTTTTATTGGCGAATAAAACTTTGACGCACATACCCTTTTTATCAATTTTCTTTAATCAATCCTGACAGAATAATTAAGAGCTAGCATAAACGCAACGATATTTCTGCTTAGAACCTACATAGGTACTAAATCAAATGACAGAAATATTGACAATTGGAAGTATTTTTTAATATTTGGACACGTTAAATATCGTTTAATTTCATTCAGTGTTATTTCTTTCGAACTTATTTCAGGCCTGCAAACAAGTTTAAACACAAGAAAAAGTGACCGATCAAATGAAAAAAGTGATCAGAAGTGACATGAAACGAGAAAAGTAACTCACAAAAAGAAGTGCAGTATTAATTTGTGGCAGAAGAAAATTTACTTCTTTTTTAAAAGAAGTCCCTTACCAGAAAGGTCAGGTGGGATCGAAGTGAAAATTGTTGCTGCATCCTAAAGATTGTAATTATGAGCACAGAAATTAACCTTGGTCTTGAGTGGGGTCAGGCCAAAATATAATACACTTTTATTAAACTATAATACTTCTTTCAGAAAATACAGAATCGTGAACGACAAAACAATGATCAATACTTATTTTTACATCTTTGGTTTTTTACCGGAATTTTTTTTAATTACAGATGCTTTTCTTTTATTAATGTTCTTCTGGGGAATATCTGTTTCTTATCTTTTGATATTTTCCTTCTTTTGGAGATGGCAAACAGCATGCAACATAGCCTGAGCCAGTTTCACTTCACTAAAATTCCTGTTTTTCAAAGCCTCCTCCAACTCATTACTTGCTTCGAGGACAAGTTTACCAGCAGCTTTGTGAATTTGGTCCTTCTCTGTTCTAGTATTTCCCCTTCTTCTATTAATTTTCTCCACTCTGTTTAAGTCTTTCTTCGGCACTCTTCCTCTTTTTTCCTTTCTATCCTGTTGTTTAGCTCTTACTACTACCACTTTTTTTCTCTTTTCACCCCTATAGTATAGGTAACTTTTGTATACACCATGAGTAAGAACTAACAAACTTTTGGAGATTGGCACTAGTTCAGACTTGCTATTGTATAATTTGAAGACGCAAACCTTCCGATGTCTGCATTGCCATGTGACAAGGAAGCTTTCACAACCATGGTAACGGTAGGGTATTTTTTGTAACCTGAAACATCATTGGTCATGAAAATTTGAGTCCAATGCTCATCAATTCGAATATTTGCATTTACCTTGATCTCCTCGCCAGCCTCCCCTCATCCATCAATCTGTCACCAGTGACATCAAAAGGTAAGGCTTTGGCAATGATAACAATATCACCAACATTTTACTGCGAAAGTATTGCATTCGGATGAAAGCACTTGAAAGACTTTAATAAACTTCTACGTTTCAAACACTTTTCGATGACACACTTGCAGCAGGCACTGTAACACTTTCTTACATATCTCATAATAAGTTTCTTTTTCTCATTTGCATTCTATAGAGCAGCAAAGATAGCTTCTGCACAAGCAATGTCTTTTGAAGGAAGAATATTCGTTTTCTCAAAAATGTTACCATTTATTCCATCAATTACTTGTTACTGGTGACCTATATATCTGGCCTAATAAAATCTTCACCAGAGTTTCAATTTCACTGTAAACCAAGTTTATTAGCGGCTCATCTTTTTTAAATGTCCCCGTAAATCTAGTAAAAATCCATGCACTACTACAGACAAAGAGATTTTCAGCTTTCATAGTATTGCCTTTCAATAAGTCAACAATATGCTTGTACTATGAGAGGAAGCAAATTTTGCATCCTGCTTTGAAATAAATGTAAAAAGTGCTTTTTTCAGAGCATCCCATTGTTGAAGAAGTCTTTCTGCTGCATTTTCCATAGTTAACCATCTGATAGTACCGTGTCTGATAAAACGATGGTTAAGTAATTATAATTCACTCTGTATAATTGCAAAATCTTTCCATCGTGATGGCCAATCATTAAAATGAGAATGAACTACTACAATTAAATTTAACACATCACCTCCAAGCTGAAAATGTCTTCCAAGAAATGCATTGTACCAATATCAAGTAGCTTTTTGTGTCGTACGTGATATTTCCTCATTTTATGTCTATTCTTCATTTCTATGCTCAAATTTTGAAAAATTGTGTTTTCCGTTTAAAAGTGATGTTATGTGGCGCCAGATCATCGTCTTTAAAGTTCTCATAACATTTTGAAAACTTCTACCACTTTTAGAACTTTAAGAACTACTTTATGAACACCATGTAAGACCATTTTTAAGACTTAATTTTTCAAAATTTGAATATAGACAACTCTTCTTCTATACTGCTCAAATATTTCCCTTGAAATGTCTATCACTGGGAAACTTTCACTGAGTTTTCCAGTAGTTAAACTTTAAAAAAAGAGAGGAATGCTCATTGTATAAGGATACAATCAAAACAAAAATAGCAAGAAATCTAAAAAAAAAGGTGATTTCTTTAGCAAATAAGTGAGTAAAAGTGACCTTTCCAAAAAAAGTGACTAAAAGTGAGAAAAGTGACCAGTTTGCAGGCCTGTTATTTGGTAAATGCCAATGTAACGATTTCTAATATTAAATGTACAAATAAAGCGCTGATACTTTAAGCTGGCAATTACTGGAGTCCTGGATGGGTGTCCTTTATTACCAAATAAGCAATACCTGATACAAGTCAGACATTTATTACACGTTTCAATAATGTTATAGGCCGATATAATGATAGTATATCAAGCTTCTTCAAATTACAGTAACACGTGTGGCTTAAATTGACATCAGGTATTGCCAAATACACACAGTAATAAGGACGTTGGGTGCCAATGTAATGATTTTACCAAATGTACAATTAAAGCGCTAATGCTTTAAGCTAGCAATCGTTGGGATCCCGGATGGGTGTCCGTCATTACCAAATAAACTTCACGAACCTAACGCCACCTAGCGCGTGTCTCTCACTTCACCAGGTGGTGAGTTCTAGCAATTTCAATAAACGTCCGTTCTTTTTGCCTCACCCTGTACATCAACAAAAAAAGGTACAGCAAAGGTGCCATTGACACGTTATAGGGCATAAGACACATGGAATTGAAGGATTCAATATCAGACAAATAGCACATTCCAGGGACCCACTATTTAGTATATGTGTGTTCTTGGAAAAAGGCACACTATTCAATGCTATTCGCGCAATAAAAAAAGAAATTCTCAAACACCCGATGTTTTCATTGGAAGGGCCAGCACTGTCACAGTCAAAAAACATAATTGGTATAGCAAATGGCATTATCTCAGAGAGGAATCGCATTGATGGTTCAAAGCTATAATATCTTCCCGTTTAAAATTTAATATTTTAATTTTCCTTTTACTTACTTGCAAATGTAATATGAAATAGTTTGATAGTGTTATCCTGAAATACTTAGATGTTAAGGTATTATTACCCTCCGCAGGGATAACACAATTGCCAAATATAATAATACCTTAACATCTTTACATACGGAGAAAGAGAGCGTTGTTTCCTGTCCTCATTCGTCTAGCGGTCCAAGACACTCCGGGCTAAACGGAGGGACCCTGGTTCGAATCCAGGATGGGGAAAGCGTCTCTTTTTCTCCAAAATTACATAAGCTCTAGTTTGAGCTGTAATTAATACGTGGGTGGCAAAAATTATTGTATACTGAAAATACTTATTAACATAAATGTTTCAATAAGAAAAAAAAAAGGTTTTGTTTTTTGGGTACCCTCATTTTTAAACATAGTGGGTCCTTAGGATCCTGTTTTATGAGCGCCAAGTGACACTCCTGTACAGTAAGATGAATGAAATATTTAAGAAAGAATTTAAATCAGGTATCATAAATCCATGCTGTTGCAACCATAGATATGGTATCAACTTTTTTTTCAGTTGATGTGTTTGAACCCTTGCTGACGGTAGGTAGGTGAATGCATTAAACCTATAACACTGTTAATTTTGCCAAAAGAAAAGAGAAAATTTAATAATAATTAAAAAATCCTTTTACCTTGTTCTTCCTTCCATCGATTTCAAAAAAGGATATCGAGTTTTTCCTGTAAATTTCATTACCCGGAGGATGACGGAGATTGCACTTGTCCTGGAGAGTTTCAAACACACTTTATTAATATAGCAAATGGAATGATTAGGCAATTTATTCACAATTAAACCGTACAATAAATTAAGGAAAATAGAATAAAAGGCAGTGTCAGAAACGAATTCCTCCATAACACTGATTGCAACAAAGAAATTGTGATTTACAACACAATTTTCATTGAAGTTTTAATTCACAGCACAAGGACAGCTAATACCATGCTGCTTCAGGATTTACTATTTTCCGAGGAATTCAAATCGTCTATGGAATCAAACTCCAGACTACGATGGAAACAAAAACGACACAAGTTCTATGATCAGGGTTGGCTTTCTGCCGGCAGAAACTGGTTTTAACCGGCAGAAAGTGGGAGAAACTGGCAGAAACTAATAAAAGTACTGAAAACAGTATTGTATTATTTAGTAAATGAAAGATTACAAAATATATGTTTATTACAATAATTTAGTATATTATAAAGCTTTATATTAATAATTTTAATAATTAAAATATTTTAAAATAATTAAAAAATACTAGAGTACATCAAAGATTTGTTACAAAAACCATCTTTCGCAGGCCATATTATTTAAATTACTTGGTCTATTTCATCTTATTTACCTTCTTCACCTTCTTAAGCCTTCGTTTATAAAATAAAAAGCAAAAACACTAACAGACTGGCTGTAAAAAAAAGCCTCAATGGTTTATGACTAATCGAATAAGTTGTATTACAGTGAATGAACCACACTTTTTGTTTTTAAGTCTGTTGTAAAGCATGTGGTTTCTGCTTAGAAATATTTTAGAAATCATTACAAAATGCTTGGCTAATGGAATATATAAACACTGTGAGGCTACAAATACAGTGGGTAGAGCCTCCGCCCGGCAAGTGGAAGGTCGTGGGTTCAGGTCCCACCGAAGGCAGAAATATTTATTTTCTTTCGAACGTTTCACCATCTAATCACGCCATACCATCGGCGTTGGTATCACTACGCCAATAAACGTTGATTGATTGACATTGTTGTTTGATTTTTAGACTGTTTAATTTACTAATCAATAATGGAATCCCTATCGGCTTAATTAGTAACATATTTAGTAGGTTCGAACGGATATTGCATGCATTTAAACATGTCTTATTTTTCGACATTGAGATCAGTGATGATTTCATTAAAAAACGATTGTAAATAGGGATATGGCAATAGTAAAATATTTCGACTAACCGCACACATCAGTCGGGTGCAATGTAAACAACACGTAAATCTTGTTGACTAACATTAGGGATGTAGTGGTTGCGTCCAATTTTTTGGGTAAGAATGTAATCTCTTGTATGTGAGATTGTTTTTAGTGTTTATTTGCTTGCTTTAGGTGCCGTGAGATTCATGGTAGTTAACGATGGTTTTAAAATGGGGAAACACATTGCTGCTATGAACGTCTCAGAAAAAACAAGCACGTAAATTGACAATGCGGATATGATATGGCACCCTGATGAAGAATTGTGTTCGCATAATTAAAATTTAAGTTAAAAATTATTTAAAAACTATGTTTATATTATTTGAATATCGTTTAAAATGTTGTGAAATTATTTGCTAACAGGTTTCTATAAACATGTGAAACGTTCATATATTATTAAAATCCTTATTGTGTTTTTTCAACCTGTCAAACTGATATTAGGCCACCAGAACACTAATAGCCGAAACGCTAGAAAATGGTGTTGGATAAAAAAAAAAAAGAGTAAGAGTTAAAGAGAATTTTCATTCTCATTAATAAAGAGTGGCACTTTACTCGGATTCGTCCCGATTTAAATATCTAACGCTTAAGAAAAAATTTTATAATAAATAAATCATATAGTGTTACATTGAACGAAAGTAATAAACAATTATCAATACGAAACAACAGCAGTTCATATTTTTTATTATCTTTTACTCAACTGGAACACAAATCCTGTAAGTATAACAATGGGGAAAAAAAGGTAAATTTAATCTAGCAATTAAAAATACATTTCGAAGGACTGGTGAGTAAACCAGGAAAACTCATCGAACAACTATTGATAATATTTCCCCCCCCCAAAGGCAAATAAATTTTAATATTTAACGTTTTACTGCAAAGTCACTCGTTATATTCAACAAATGCTTATGCTCATTATCTTAAACTTGTGTGCTTAAAAATACATGTTTCGAAATGAAGTATTCAAATGATTGAAATTTAATGTTTCAGCTACTTTAAAATGATCTCCCTCTTTTACAGCTAAAAATTTCTGTCTGATGAGTAACTGTTAATGAAGGGTTTCACTGTATATCGTAAAATATCATATAAACATATGTTTTCGTTATTTTACAAACACAAACATGAAAAAAGCTCATGTCTTGATATGTTCAATAAGCTTGAAGATCAAAGTATTGGGACGTAAAACTCAATGATCGCTGGTTTGAATCCAACAGGTGTGTGTGTGGGCTTATCTACTCATCAGACTCTCGTGAATCAACAAATGATTCAAATTTATATTTCTGAACTCTATTTCTGCTTAACAATCAACAGAGTTCAACAGCCAATTTACCACAGAAATTAGTCATTTTAATCAAAGATATAACAATCTACTAGTAATCAATTCAATGGGCATTTAAATTAATGAATGACACCGATGAATTTGAAAAAGTTCTTTCATTTGAAAAAAAAAGAAAAGAAACTGTAAAAGAGAACTAAAATCTCACCATATGCCTTAGCAGACAGGTCCGAGATTTCATGTACTTGAGGCAGAATTCACATAAATATATACAAGGTAAACTTATTAATTCCTGGAAGGAAAAAGAAAAAAAAAAGAAAAGTATATAAACACCCATACAATAAAATTTTATTTATAAAAAACACTTTTAGAAAAAGGGTCATAAAACTTACACATACTGAATTTGTTTGTTTTGAATTTTACGGAACAAAGAAAGAAAGGGTCATGCTGCGCCAGGAGCTTGGTTTTTCAAAGAATCTGAGCCTCTTAAGGCCTGGAAACCAACCCCCGGACTACAGTGAACAGTTAATCAGTAAGCTTTTGCCACGGTTGAGAGTCGAACCAGGGACAACTGAAAGCTAAACGAATGTGTTACCACTGTAGGGTCAACATACTCAATTTCGTTAAAAACAGGTGAAAAAAAAAACCAGTTTCACTTATCCAGACTACAAGAAAATTTGAAATAATAAATAATCGCATTTACCATTATGATGCCATACATAATTAAAACTATCATGCCACCACACATAATCAAAACAACTATGCCAATGTACAGAATTGAAACCAACCAACCTGAGGATACGGTGAAAAATACCACGGTCGAATCATGTGACCACCCAATTCAAGCATTTCAAAATTTTTCATCCGCGTTATTAGATCGTCGTGGTGTGCAACGAGACTTCCTGTTGTACGGGGACTAGGTGTGGCATCTGGCACATCCTATGGTGAGAATATACTAAGCAATTGTTCCATACTTTTGAAAACGCATAAGCTAGCTAGCTTGTCGAATCTAAAAAATTGTAAGAAACTACACAGCTTACATTATTTGTTGGCTCTTCATTCGCCATGGCAGCAAATTTTCTTTTTCGACCAGCTGCAGATTTTTTTAAAGAAGGCGGATTTCCGTTTTGCTGGAAAAAGTTGTGTAAATTGAGAATCAAATATATTTTAAAAAATTATACAATCTTCTTAAAACTAAACACGGTGTGCTTGCTTTGTATTTATGAATCGAGAACCCTTTAGGCCAGCGGTTCTTCAACTGTGGTCCGCGAGACCCTCCCAGTGTTCCACAAAGATTCGAAAAAATACTAAAACAAGAGCATTTACTCTTTAATGCTAAGAATAAATTATGAGGGATGAAAAAATTCATTCCTCATCAAATCAGCGACGGAAACACTAGAAATAAATATGTATGATGCAAATTCTGGGCTTTAAACTTTGAGTTAATTCTTGGGGGGTCCGCAAGAGTGGGTGAGTGATCTCTAAAGGAGGTCAGCGGCCCAGGAAAGTTAAAAGAACCACTGCTATAAGCCATTACTTGACTACCGGTAAGTTTCATACAATGAAACGGTGTGGAATCATCAGTTTAAAATGATGTCCTAATTTGAATTCAACTCTAGAACCAGCTGCAAGAAGGTAACAGGTCATAGTTCATTTATCATTAAGACGGAGTGTTAATGGTATATTTATTGCTTAAAAACATACTTTTTTTTTCTTCATCTATACATAACCACTTTATCCCCCAATCAAAACCCTTTCATACAATGCAGATTAATTACAGAACACTTTTTCTCCACAAAAAGTTTGTTTTACAGTGAAATGACAAATAAGATTTTACTGTGCCGAACTTAGGTTTTTTTAGGAATCCAGACATTTGTCACTCGGGGGAAATCAAACTAACCTCCAGAATACAAACAGGTAAAAAAAAAGGCAAGCGCTCATTACCAGTGGAAATTAAATCACAGATTTTCCACAGGGTATATTTTTCATGAAGAAAAAAAAAGTGACATCATTGTATATACCCACATGATCAAAATTTCTTATAGTGTATTATTGGTTTACATTCATTAATTTATTTCATTGCGATTTATTTCTAGTTTGTAATTAATTTCAATATGGCTATGTTTCTTCATAAACTGTAATTAATTTACAGTTCAGACCCAGACCTGTTGCTAACATATAAATTTTAGTCACCCCAACATGCACTACATCAACATCATGTTTCATTTATGAATCCATATATATTCTAGCTATTTTTAATTTGCATATTTTAACCACTTTCAAAATTTATGTGCACATAGTCATTCGTTTGTATTTTTCACATAATTTGAGACAAAGTATCTCAATAGCGCTTTAATTAACGACTATTTTTGTTTACGATGGTATTTTGCAATCCTGGACAAAAAATGTTTCATACAACTACAAACATTTTGATTAAGGTATTTTTCTGTCTAACAATGTTCTTTTTCCCTATCCATTGAAAGTTACAAATGTGGGAGATTTGTTATATTTCATATTAAAAAACATGCCCCTTTTCCCAGTAGTTTAACAGTACAATCTAAATTGCTTGCAACATACATCATTGTGAAATGCAACACATATCATTGCGTTATTTGTAACAGCCAAATAAAGAGAAATATGAAATCTCAATTACGAGTAAACTTGATCGTTTCTTTGTCATAAACTTCATTTACGACATGGACAAAGAAAAATTACACACACACATATATATATATAAAATGAAAAAATCCTAACCTGCAGCAAAGTCTTTATGGCATGATACTTAAACTTAACAAATTAATGCCATGTAAGCAGAAATAAAGAGTAATTCATGCTTAAAAATTTACATGCACATGTGCATTCATGCTAGAATCTAGAAATCGATTGACGATAAAATGGATCTTAGATTTGGGGAGAGGGGAGGCTTATTTGTTTATTGAGGGGAATTAAAACTTAAAAGTGTGAGTCACAATGAATCAGATTCATTCATTCATTTATCAAGCATTTTGCTTTTCCATTCAACGACAAACAACACAACGTAAAAAATAATTCAATGATTTTCTCAAAGAATCCTACCAATATTGACAATGGTAAATCTATCAATGGATGTAAGCTGTTTATAAAAACCAATTGATGAAATACTCGAGTATCGATATTTTGACATACTGCGACTCAACATATAATTTTCCACTAAAAGTAAAATGCATTTAGACCCTACTGGATATTGAGAATGAATTTGAAGGGGATATTATAACATCGAGACTGTGTTACGTGGGGTTGCTATTGAAAAGTTTCAAGCATTATTAAACAAAGTATTATTAACACTGAAAATATTTCCGCCGAGCTAGTAAATATTTCTACTGAATTCATAAATTTCATCACACCACATTTTTTGCAATATTTTTCTCACGAATTTCTTCATTCATGAATTTTCTAATGATGATGGGTTTTTTTTTTTGGTTTTTTTAAAATTGAATTAAACATTTAACCTTTCTTGTTAATATCAATTTAATAATTTAATGTAATTTAGAACCATGTCATAACAAATGAGTTGTTACACACAGTCTAAGTGTCCATGAATGGTGATTTCTTAACATTCAGATCGCAGACACCTCTTTAAACCCTGGAAGATGAACCAGTAGAAAAATCAGAAGGATCCCTGGTATTAGTAATATTCAAAAAACTCCTCAATTTTATGTGTGGTAAATAAAAGCATTATCTTTAGGTCACATCACATATAAATACTTAAGTATTATTGCATATCAAGAATTACATGGACTGGTAAAAGTGAATTCATGTGCACTATGCATTTACTGTGAATGTGCAACCTTTTAAATGTAATAGAGTGATAAAATGCAACAGATATTGCTCAGGTGCAGGGCCGGATTAATGCATAGACAAACACATGTCTAGGGCCAGGTTTATTTTCTTTATTATTTTTTTATTAAGGGCCTGGCA
>QLNU02014176.1:173452885-173484764 GCA_006491805.2 Dysdera silvatica | reverse complement strand
CAAGTATTTTTTAATTATTTTAAAATACTTTATTAAAATAATTAAACAACAATATAAATCAACGTTTATTGGCGTAGTGATATTAAAATAATATAAAGCTTTATAATGTACAAAATTATTGTAATATATATATAATCTTCGATTTACTAAATGATACAATACTGTTTTAAGTACTTTTATTAGTTTCCGCCAGTTTCTCCCACTTTCTGCTGGTTAAAATCAGTTTCTGCCAGCAGAAAGCCAACACTGGTCATGATTTACAACGAATAATATGATGTTTAAACATGTTTAGGACGTATAGCTTAGAACTGATTTGGTTTACTTTATCTCCAACCCCTTCTTCCCATCTCCCACAGAATGAAATTCAACCATGTCATGTTGAATATTATTATTATATGAATTTTTATAAATATATATATATATATAGCCAAACTTGGTTATAACCTCAGTGATAGCGACAACTTGTTTATTATGTCAAAATTTTTTAAGTCCCTGTATAGATTATTTGCATAACTATCGATTATGGCATCATTCAGTTATAGTGTCAAAATTTCGATAGTTTTTTTAATCTTGTTATAACCCAGTATGACACTATGTATGTTTAAGTTGACAGTCCATTTTCAAATGCTATTTACAGATGTAGGGATATATCTACCGAATGTAACCATTTGTTTAGCTGATCAGGCTCCAAACCAATCATGTTCATTATATTACTAAAGTTCGTCCTGAGGCACCGGAGTACTTGCCACCCCCCCCACCACCACACACACATGGGCACCCCCCCCAATTATATGCAATGGGGTACATCCAGGAAAAATTCCAATTGAATAATGCTGTTGAATTATACTTATGGATCTGCCTCCCTTACAAGATAAGCCAGGCACTCCTCTCCTTGCACCCTCCTCGGGACACCCTAGACCCCCCCAAGTCAGTTTACATGAGTTTAGATCAACTGACCAAACTGTATATCGTTTATGTATATACCATCACTACTGCCAAAGAACTTATTTTACTAGTTTATCTCCAAGTTTACTATCCATTAAAATGACACAAAGTGTGCATTTGGAATTTCAAAGTGTGCGTCTGGGCTGGGAAAAGTGTGTTGTGTATTTAACTAAATAATGTCTTCTTAGTCAGTTAAAATAATACATTTTAATTGAATCAAGGTAAGTAATTTCCAAAGCCGACAGCTATGATACTCTGGAGCATTTAATAACAGCAAATTTGGAAATAGTAGACCAGAGAACAAATAAATTGCAACAAAATAAAAATTGGGTTTTAAATCGAAAAAAAATGTATGGCTCTATCCCCTGTATGTAATTTGTAATGTCATCATACGTATTTGTTTAAAAATCGAAATTGCAGATTTGTGCCATCATTTTAAGTTGTACGCATATACAGGCAGTGATGGGGGAGTAATTAACTCAAACTACTAAAATAAAGTAGTTAACTTCTTTTTTCTCTCCAAAATGCATCAAATGCGAGTATATTTTTAAACAAAAATTTTAGGGGCGACAACCCTGGAAAAAAACAAGTCAATTTGTGGTTACAATTATTAGTTTTAGAAAAGTAATTATCTAGAAGTTATAACTAGCGTTGAGGAAAGTAATCAGTAATTTAGTTAAATTACTTTTTAGAGTCCTCCCCAGTCCACGAAAAAAATGGGATTGAAAGTGTGCACTTGAAAAATTTGTTTAGAATATGGCATGCCCCATATGTCATGCTTTGTCCAGTGCTGGATTATGATTTTTTTATGGGCCCTAGGCACAAAGGATAGAATGGGCCCCTCTGGAGAATGAGACCCTTGTCACACTCAGTCAATAAGTCCTGAGATTTCTTTGAAGTTTATTATCCACAATAAACAAGTTTATTATCCAAAAGGAAGTGAAAAAGTCCAAAAGAAAGCTATTTATCCAAAACAAATCGGTGCCAGCTTTAAGATAACTTTGGCCCTTGGCTGAAGGGAGAAATGAGGCCCCTAAAGATTGAGGCCTCTACAATATACAGTCGATAAATAACTATTGTTTCTTTGAAGTCCATTACTTAAAATATTCAGGTTTACCAATATGAAACTCGAACATTTATAAATAAGATTAAAATAACTCTTACACCTGAATAATCAAGTCCCATCAAGGGTCCCTCCAAAATCGCGGAGCTCTAGATCTATAAGTAAATCCGGTACTAATCAAGTTTAGCAATAATAAAAAAAATTCAGACACATCTGTAAATAAACAAGATTAAAATAACACTTAGCGCTAGATATCATCGGGCCTACTTGACCTATATGTAAATGTAATGTAATATGTATGTATATGTAATGGCTTTGCCTTTTAAATTGTGTAAATGCACAGTATTACGAACATTAGGACATTTTATATCCATATTGCAGATATATAGTATTATATATAAATCTACTAATAAAATACATACAAGCATTAACGAATTCTGAGCTGCTGACCCCTGTAGCTTAATTTAGAGGCCCTCCTTATAAAAAAAGTTTCTAGATATGGCTCCGATATGCTTACATGTATTTTTCCAAAGAAATATATGCAAAATTATTAGGGGTTGAAGGAACCCGCAATAACATTATTGAAGATTTAAAAAGTGTCTCAACTCACACACGGCACCTACGATTGGAACCCCCACCGACTTGGGAAATTATTTGGTTGCCGGCTCCAAAAGCACGTGTATTGGGGGAAACCGTAAACATACATAAACTCGCGCATGCGCACTGTAAATTCATAAAGCGACGTAGTAGCGGCCATTTTCTCTGCGTTTCGAACAAGCTCCAGTTTTTCCTGGAACTTCATCCATCAATTGCAAATTCGCGAAAATTTTTGATTTAAAGACCACCAGCGATCGTTTAAAAAACCCGTTTAACATTTTTTAAGCTCTAAAACTCACCATAGTTTCATTGGAGCAACCAGCCGTTGTTAAATCCTCTGACATCGTATTTGGAGAATTTCAAAATTGCCGTTGCCATATCCGTGTGCTGAAACTTTTAAAAATGTTTTGTCACATGAAAATTTGAAGGAAAAAATTGTGCAGGATATTTGTTTTTTTTTCATTAATATGACTTATGGGACTAGATTAAATTTGTTCCAAATATGTAACTCGTCAAAGCAAGGACGGATCCTGAAAACATTTCCGAAAGAGGGAAGGCACAAAGTATCAGAGCCAATTAGATTTATTTCCAGAGCCCTATAATTGGGGGCAATTTATGCTTATCGATGATCGGGAGCCTCGTCGCTTAAGCACTCCCCCTAGATTCTCTCTTGTGTAAAAGGAAGAGCACGGCCAATTGGAAATCTAATTGTCTGTGGGGAAGAGTCAGACAGTCGCCTACGTCATAAACACAAGGCCGAGAAATTTCGATTTCGAAAGGGGAATGTATAGTTCCATAACAATTGGTACGTGGCGTTGTTATTTCCTGTAAGAGTTGAGTTATTGCTGTGGAAGCTATCCTTATAATCCTTGTATTTTTAAATTTCTTCACATTGTTTAATAACTTAAAATCCGCATCGGTTTGCGTCGTATACCGATGAGGATTTTAAATTATTAAATAATGTATTATATGCATTAAATTGCGTATTATTTGTTTAATAAATATACGTATTTTTTTTTATTTAAGGCAGAACATTTTAAGTTTTGTAAATTAAAAAAAAAAGTACAAAACTACTTAAGTACTGTCTTAAATCTGTTACTACTAAATAAAACTGCACATACGGTGACCATATTTTTGAAACTAAATGTGGATACACAATATCAGGGTATCTTGAAATGTAAATAGTTTATGATATTTCTTTTCTGCAATCAATTCCTTAAAAATAAAATTACACAATTTTAATTTTGCAAATAAAGTTATGGTCGGTGGGATTTAAATGAGTGGATTTTAAAAATCAGTAATTTAAATTTAAAAAATTGTATATATTTTTTAAATAATATAAATAGTTGATGTTCGTTCTAATGAAACATATTGTAAAATCAGTTACTATTTGAAAACAAAATTGGAGGAAGATTAATGGTAGACAAGTCATTTTGGTTGAATTTTACGTTAAAAAAATTTAGGAAGAGTTTAATTTTATAACTAAAGTTCTTGCCCCCTTAACACAACTCCTTTTCTCCCCCCCCCTACTTTAATATACATTGATCCTTGTGGGGAAAATTTTGTTCGCCACTCGTAATGCCTTCTGGAAGCAATTAACGACAAATACCAAGACACCACTGTACTTGAATGAGCCCCTATATATTAAGAATTACTAATAGAGAGATTGTAAATCTTACGAAGAGGCTTTTGAAGTACTTCCCGTGGAAGAGGTGTAAACCTGTTTCTTCAAAAGAAAAATTTGCAGATCTAACACATATTCTTTTAACCTTAGACAGATAATTTACTAGAAGCTAATCTCTTCTTCGGACTTTTCCTTACTTTCCTTTCCTTTCCCTTATGTTCTGGGTACTCAGTGTATACTGAAAGTACAACATGAGGTAGCAATCTTCGTTTAGTAGTACTCACGCGAAATCCTGTACAGTAAAATGCTTGCTGCAAATTTTTTTAAGCTTAGTTTGGACACCAAAGAGACGTCCTTATTTCCTTGAAGAGAAATAGCAACCAGCCACTTATCTCTGAAAATGAGAACGTTAGGAAAACTGTGAAAATCAACTTTTCCTTTCACAATCAGAATTGCAATATGGTACACAACAATGTACCATTTTCACTGAATTATTTTTGAGCAATATTGTTATATTCATGCTATAAAAATCGGTATAATGCAATTAATAATAACAAATATAAAATTAGAATAAAAGCTTTACAAAAACGTGTTCAAACACTCACAAGTGCATCATTGTTTACATTAAAACCGCGAAAAACCAGGAAATAAACGCGATCCTAGCGACCCCTTTAGTTAACTGAGCTGTCGGCCGTTTTTTTTTTTTTTTTGCCGGCCGAAAATACTCGAAATTTTCCGGTCTTGTGTTTATTACATAGGCAACGGTTAGACCTATTAACAGATTGATTTGCAAAACGTTGGCGTTGAGTTTAGAGAAAAGAGAAGATGAAAAGTGTCCCGAAACAGCGAACTGTAATCTTAAAAAATGGCTGAAGACAATTCAGAGTGAAGATGAAAAATTCGTTCTCTCTCTCTGAATAATAAGGAAGCCTGAGAATAAAACGTGGGCCTTTCAGTCTGTAGCTGTTGCTAGAAGTATGCCAGACTAGCTTTTAGCATGCTAAGGATATTCACTATCTTAAATTGAGAACTTTTATTTTACTTTAATTAAATGCTGATAAACTTAGCAAGATAGCATACATTCTGATGGCCAGAATGAAACGCATAGATACATTATTATGATGGCTTAACGATTATATATATCGTGAGGCGATTCTGCGATCGTAAGGATACAGAGAAGTGCCTTGTGATACGGCCTGACTAGCGAGCACTGAAAAAAATAAAGGGAGCCTACCGTATTGCCAATATGCGAAAATTGTGTAGCCAGTTTTTCGCCATGTTGTCGATCTCCTGAGTCCATATAAATGAATGCTAAAGCGAATGCGGGAAACAGAAAGGTGTTTCTGTTTCCCGCATTTGTCTATATGGATTCAGGGATCAACAACATGGCGGAAAACTGGCTACACTTTTTGAGGCATGCGCTCCCTGTAATCTTTTTCAGTGTTCGCTGGGTCTGACCGAGACCCTCGTTATACTTGATAAGGCCGGACACTAGATTTCGTGACGTCACAATTTCAGACCTTGGAATCGGTGGCTAATGAACGCAGAGGATGCATTGTTCTAAGTTTTTTTTTCCTACCTTCGTTTCAATTATGTAGAATTCAAACTTAGCTCTTTGAATGAGTTTTATACAAAAGTTTTATTTATTTATGTTTCCTTTTCGATTGCGTATAATTTAAAGTTAAATCTTTGAATGATGTTCATACACAATCAGTATTATTTTCTCTTTCATTGACACCTGAATATGACAAGGGGTGGAAGGGTCCCAAAAAGATGTCGCGTCACACTTACATTATAATTTGAAGTATATTTATTTACTGGTTTTTTTTTCCCTTGTAAATACAGAAAGAACCTAGTAATCCGCGACACTATATTTATTTGTTCGGTGTTTCTTTACATGTAAATACAGTAGAATTCCGGAAATCCGAATTTCGCTTATCCGAAATGTCCTGCAATACTATTTTTAAAATAAAGAAAAAAGGGGTTAAATAAAAAGAGAAAAGCAAGGATCAATAAAACTTACCAACAGCGTAAGAAAAATATAGTAACGTTTCAAGAACTACTGTTCACTTTGTCAAGCGAAGTATTTCGTTTAACAAAGAGAACTTCTTACTTTTTTCACTGTTTCTATTTCATTTTCTTTTTAAAAATTTTTTTCCTTAACTTTTCCTAATTTATTTTCCTTCTTTCGTTATTTTTGTTGCTCTTATTTCCAATTTACTTTATTTTTCTTTCCTTTGTATTCTGACTAGTGACAAAATTTTTTGCCCAACTTACAGATAAAAAGCATGAACCACATGAAAAATGTAAATTCATCCCTAAAATGAAGGAAATTGAAGAGATCACGTCTCTTTTATGGTGGAGTAATTTTTTACATCCAATACTTTTTTTAGGATCACAGTAATAGGAAAGCATATACAAAGACGCTTTCCATACTTTCATGGTAAAACAATGGTCGAACCGACGAAGAGCAGTGACCTGAGAGCTAAACATCTATTTTCTCATGTCATCAGAGGTCTTAATTAAACTATAAGGCCTATTTTTGCTATAGATATATAATTTTTGAAGACTAGTCAGGGTAGCCATTTCTATGATGACAAAAGGCTGACTTTGAAATTTAGATACAATGAGTAATGTTTAGATTAATATTTTGTGAAAA
This sequence comes from Dysdera silvatica, assembly GCA_006491805.2. Taxonomy (NCBI): domain Eukaryota; kingdom Metazoa; phylum Arthropoda; class Arachnida; order Araneae; family Dysderidae; genus Dysdera; species Dysdera silvatica. The sequence goes on along the minus strand of QLNU02014176.1, from coordinate 173,477,876 downwards.
GCAGAGAAAACAAGTGGGATAAAGTGCTACGAACAAACGATCAATACTTCCAAATATGGAAACTGAATGGTGTTCAGAAAGAGTAAATTAATCCAAACTTGGGATATTTTTAGAAACAAGCCACTAAAGTTTAGGGCATCCCTTGAAGGAGTTGGTTAAACTAAATGGTATCTCAAAAAAGGAATGGAAAACAGAAGTTAGATCATAATACAATGAAATTTCCATTTCACCCTCTGATGGTTTATCCCAAGGTGTCTGCAGGCAATGCAAAACACAACAAAATTTGCTTATCTCACGAGTGTCTATTCTGCTTTATTTGCCCATCCTGTTTTTTCTTTCTTTGGGCAGTGATACAGTTGCATATGTAATATTAAAACTATTTTAAACTTTATTTTGCCCAACAGATGATAACAGTAGCCAAGAGATTTCTTTTTGGAACAAAGCATTGGTGGTTTCACCATAGGATATTTACTGAATACCTCCTCCCACCTCTATGGATTGTTTTCTTGGAAGATACCATACAAACCTAGTTATCTGGATGCTGTCCTACTTCTTATAAGAATCTAGGACGTTATCAGCACCTCCTTTTTCAAATTGCTTTCCACGTATAATGATGATAATGGAAGGATTGGAAAGAATTACAGATTGTTATTAGAAGTGTAATAACAATAAGGATTGGAAAGAATTACAGATTGTTATTAGAAGTGTAATAACAAAAAGGATTGGAAAGAATTACAGATTGTTATTAGAAGTGTATGGATCTTGGTGAATGAACATTCTACACTTTTAAAGTTCAACAAAATTAAAAAAATTACATTAGAAAAAGTATGGAACATTTTAATTCTCAAACACATGTGGACAGTGAATATACAATAAACAACATGTATTGTTTTAAAGTCACATTCGAATCATATGCGATATTCAATTCATAAGACAACGTACCATGATTTAACAATCTGCCAGGATACAGCCATTGTTTTTAAAGTATGACAGATTAACCCACTTTGCCTCAACGCCAATAAAATAGTGAAGGCGTCTCTTTTTAAAGGGCTAATTATTGTATGGTTGGTTATATTTTTATGGCGCAAGGGTCACTGTGCCAAACATGGTTAATTACTGCATAAAATTGTCCACAGGTTAACACAAAAAACAATATTTTCTCTTTTGAAATGAAAAACTTTGAATCAGAAAATATCTTTATTTACGATTTATAAATGGCACAAAAATGGCGTATTCAAATAAGAAGTATGATAAAATGGGAAACAAATCACTAAAATAACAAAAATAGGACAAATTCAACTTAGCAATCTTGCTTTTACACAGAAATATGTATTTCGAGAGGCTGCTATATTTACACATGGAAAATAAAAACTACATCCAAGTGTGCATTGACAGTAGAGGAAATAAAAAAAAAAATGTTTACCTTAATAATAAAATATAACGTAGAAATACGCACAAAACTTGCAAGTTTTATCCCTTTATTTCGTTTTTCCTTTCTGTGAAGTTAAATTCTCCTCTCTATCAGATTACTTCTTAATAAATTAAGATTTCAAATCTGGCAACATAGATGTTCAATACTTTCTGAATTTAAGTCAACGATATCACCATGGCAACAATGTTGAAGCAAAGGTTTATTGTTAGCTTGGTCATTTCACACAATATCCATGTTTCCGACTTTATTGGAAAAAAAAAAGGAAATAATTAAACATTAATTTTTACTTTTTAAACTCACAGTAGGAAACTGATTACAGAAATTGGTCTTCTGACAGTGATACTTTGAACGACATATTGAAATACAGTCAGGACTCTTTTTATGAATGGTTTTGAAGTTGTGGTTTACATTTTTATATTCTTTTTTTTTTTTTAAATATACATATGTAGATTAAAATTAAAAGATTTTACTCTGCATGGTTCAATATATTCTCATGCGCAATATTCAGCGACAAAAGGAGATTTACATAACCATGTGTTTCTTACTACCTTTTTTCAAGTGAACCCACACGTTACTACATCACTCTTTTTAATGTGAGTTGAAGAACTATATGTCTGAATATCGTTAACTATATAAAAACTTATTAGAATCATCATTTCAGAGTTTAATTACTGATTATGTTGTTAGAAAAGAAAAAAATTCCACAGAACAAGAATGAAGTTTATAAAAATTCATCGGCTGTACTCGGCAGATCTGATGAGAATATCACTTCTATACTGATGAAGTGATTTGGTACCAGTTTGCAAATAGTGCAGACCATTATCAGATAATAAAAATATTTCTGATGAAAAAATGTAAAAATATTTATTACCTTTTAATAAAATCAAATGAATAAAGTTTGATAACAAATTTAAGTTTCATATCAATTTCTTTCAAAGTTTCGAAGGAAATTATTACCGAATTTCTCATTTTCTTAAATTTCTAAACTTTTTTTATGTGGTTTTAGGTTTATTTGAATACAGTGCTTAATTTTATGTGATTTTAGAAAATTAAGGAAGTAACGTCTAATTTTTCAATGTAAATGAAGTTGTTTTTGTGTGATTCTTTTATATAAGATTTTCTAAAGAACAAATCTATCACATAAAGAAAGATCTAACTGAATTTAAAAATGCACATTAATATGGGGGTATATATATCGTATATCAAATAGCTGATAATTTTTAAAGAAAGGGCAACACTGAATACCTTACAGACTAGAAATGATCGGAAAAAATTCAGGAAACATTGAACAATTGAATAAAGGATGCCAGATTTGGGCATAGAAGATACAAATTTTCCTCAAATTATTTATTTTTTAAACTTACTTTTAATTATAAAATAGAATATCTAATACATTCCAAATAGTGCATAATTTCACAGAGATGCAAGTACGTTTTTCGCAAGAATACAACACTTCGTAATTTCTGTGCAGAAGGACTAGAAATTCATACAAATAAAATTTATTTTCAACAGATACATACACCACTTTTTTTTTGTAAATATATAAAATGAACAGAGAAACTTCAATTCTCATATGTATGATAACACTAAAAAATAAGAACTTTTAAAAAGAAAATATATTTTTCTCGATTCTAAACCTACACAGCATATAGCTGTTTGAAGCTTTTTCAGACAAACATTTTCTTGATTCGGAAGACGTGATTACAGCTATGCTTATTCAATAATCACAGCATGGTGACATCATTAGCTAATATATTAATTTTTTTGATCGCTTTCAGCAATTAAAAGACCACCGCAATACTATGATGAAACAAGGCTACATTTCAATCGGGAAGTCCATAATTACTTTGGATTTATTCACTGCAAAAGTTCCAGTATCCAGACTTTGATTATATCTAGATGATCACGACTTTGACTACACATGGTCCATCCAATTAACTTAAAACTGTTCTTCGTCTAAACAGTTATTTGACTTTGGTGACCTTTTGTTCATTCTTTGTAATATCACATTAAATAATTATCTGGATATACCACAGTTCCAATTATTCCGAATAAATGGTATTCCACTATACTATAACAATTGTAAAAAAATTAAAAGATATATCAAGGCACATCAATGTGAATAATTATAAACAGTGGCACTTCAGCACCAAAATACACAATCAAAAGCACTGGGTGAATTGAATAAACACTTGGCACTTTTTTTCTATATGAAAAGTGCAAGGCAAGTACGTTAAAATATGACCATTATATCACCGGATAACAGCGTCCTCATCAAAGCAACATCATTAATACGAATACATATGTGCGACTACATACTATTTACATAATACAGTGAAATCTGCCAATAACAGTATTCTAGGGATGGGAAAAAATATCGTTATGGACAAGGCTGAATATACTATGCTCTATGTATATCAGGATTGAGGAAAATACCGTTAAAAATAGATTTCACTGCAAATGGAGAAAAAGATTTGATCAATGGAGAAAAAGATTTCACTGCACCTTAACAATTTTCTATGTACACACACACACACACACTAATAAAATCACACGTGTTGCTAATTTTCAAAAACCAAATAATGAAATATAAGATTAAAAAAAAAAGTGTATGAAGTAAACTATGATGAGTTGATGATTTTAAACTGCCAAACTCACCACAACGTAATCAAAAATTACGCAAAAAGATAGATGACCTTTTTCACAACTGAATGACCAATGACCTGCAAGTATGTATGCATGCTAAAGCAGCATTTTCATTAGCTGAGAATGTGATGGCAAAATACTTTAAAATTTGAAAAAAAAATCTGAAAAAGTGATACTATTTGGGGGTTTTAATATATCTTTCCATTCATTCAACAGGGTTCCAACTCACATTGGAGGAAAAAACTCTCTCAAGTTTTCCCGTCTATCCCGTCAAAATTCCCATTTACAAGCAACTGAATTTCGTTGTGGGGAAAATGGCTTCACATTTGTGGGAGATTTAGGTACAGTAGAAGCTCTTTAATCCAGCATTTTTTGGTTCGGCACATTCTATAATCCGGCATCGATCGAGCTGCTCGCGTTCGGTTTTTTCGGTTGGATTCAGGCGTTCGTTGACCTTGTCCGCCAAGTCGGATGAAGAAGAAGGAGACATGGCAGATGAAGCTAAAGTCTCGTGGAAACAGGCTTCTGAATCATTAAATACATTTATAAAATTCGCCGAATCCAATAAAAGCTATAACTCTTCAGAACTCATAAAGTTGTGTATAACCCATAACGATATTTTGAAGTAAAGATCCGAATCATGGGGACAACATATCAGAGACTTTTTTTAAACAGTAACGCTGATGTGTATTTTTTCTTGCCATAGAGCAAGTGTATTACAACTTGTTTTAAATAGCAGTGTACTGTATTAACTTTTCTTTGGTATTTCTGTTAAAACCATATTGATGTTTGATAATCTGGCAAAATTGCTAATCCGGAACGGCAGTGGTCCTGAACGTGCCAGATTAAAGAGCTCTTACTGTATCCAAAACAGACGTTAACTCTTAAGATTTTCTGCCACTCAAAACGTTCAAAGAGTTTCTGTCTTTTCAGGTTTACAAGTGGCCGTATGGGCGCTTAAAAACCTGAAAGGACAGCAAGGGTAAAGAAGGTTTTCCTGACTTTTTCAGGTTTAACCAAAAGACCTTGTTTTTCTATGACCTTCAGGGACGATTTCAAATTCCCTGACAATTCCAACTCTTCCTGGCACATGGATTCACCACTCTTTGTGGCACCCTCATTTAAATAACACATTTTGTTGTTTAAAATGCTTTGTATAAGACATGGCCTTACTCATTTGCTTTATATACAAGTGTTCAGAACTAAAGAATAACCGATTGATCGTATTTTATGGTGCAGCTAAGGTCATGCTGTGCCGGACACTTAATCCACAAAGATGTACGGAATTCGCAGTACATGGAAGAAATACAATTACGTTAATATGAAGAAAAAAAAAACAGAGGAAGATGTGAAACAGAGAATAAATAAATTAAAAAAAAAAGCACCTTTGTACAACTTAAAAATATTAGAAACTCACAACAAAAAAGAAGAAAAATCAAACCAAAAAAATGTTAAAAAAAAAAGTAATGCAAAATCAGTACTACCACGTTTATGCCAAACCTGAAAAGTAACCGATGCAATAATATACCAAATTCATCAAATAACTGCCCCAAACAATATTAAATAAACACCGGGAAAAAAAAGAGAGAGAGAGAGAGAGAATATAACTAATATAGAACTATGAAAAAAAAAAAAAAAAACCCAGAGAAAACATTTGTGGCCAAACATCTGTGCCATAATAATCAAACAGATCAAATATAGATCCATTACAGGAGTTTTGGGGACCTCCGGGTTCCGTGGACCAAAGTTTGAGAAAGGCTACTTTGGGGGTTTAAAAAACGACGATGCAGAAGAATATGAAAATACAACAAAATCTGGTGAAGTGACAATCTAAATAAAGTAACTACTTTTATAAGAGAGAACTGGCAGGGGGGACATAGTGATGCTTATACCAAAATTTTTGATGTATAGTGACTACCTGTCTATGGTGACCATTGCAGTCCAGTCCCAAAGGTGGTCACTTTAGACAGGTTCTGCTGCACATAAAATAAATCGGTTACATTTTTATGGTACAACGGCCAGCAAAAGTCATTCTGCGCCACATAAAACAGACAAACGGTCTTGTAAACAGCATGTGAAATGGTTTCTGGCGGAGGTTGTATAGCTGTCTAGATCATACACATCATTAGTCCTATCAATGCTTTGGAAATTTTACCTGGAATGAATTGATTCGTGATGTTGGATACCATGATTCCAGATTAACGGTGATATACCCCATGAATGTCTAAAATTACGCAATAAGATAATGTTAACCCAGAATATGTTTTTTTTTAATGGGAACCGGGAATTACAGTAAAATCTCTTCCAACCTCTGAAGACTGGTCATATATTAATGGAATGGAACGTGCTCTATACGAGTAATAGTAGAGTTCATCTCTGAATAATGAATTCAAAAAGGCCCCACCACAGGCAACATACAAAAATTTACTTGCAATTTAAAGTGTCAACAATACAACGTAAAGTTTATATAAAGTGCCTGCAATTTAACAAGATCTTACCTGTTGTTAGAGAATGCGATTTCATGAAATGGTTTAAAATATGAAGCGGGAGGAAAACAGCAACAAGGAAATAAATGCGGAAGGGAATGTGGAACAACCACAAACTTCTAGTATCAAAACACATTTCGATATTCATGCAAACTTTTAGGAAATCCATAGTTTTACTTTAAACCAAAATTATGAGTTGCACAAAAGTAAAAGAAAACAACAGATATTATCATTTCCTTAGAAAAAAGATATTTACCATTAAAAGCAATGCAATTACCAATCACCGATTCTTTCACTGCAAATTAAAATACATGAGGATTAGTAAGGTTAAAATGACTATTTGTGATTTTTTTTTTTTTTGGGGTGCTAATATTTAACCTCTAAATAACAACCATCTCCAAAGGATGGTCATTTTTTCAGTGTCTCACTTTACAGAGATTTTAAACTGGTTGGTAGGTTGAATTGTTATGACACAAGGACATCATGGGCCAGTCTGCTCCAAACAAGGTTCAGAGATTTTACTGTATGTTCATCTTTGTACATCATCCTTTAATTTTAAGCATCACCATTGGCAGATCAAAAGGAGCTTAAATCTCTCCTTAAATGAAGACGATTTACTCTAAATAAAATAACACTTTATCAAAGGTTACCTGTGCTCCCCCTTTAAAAAAATTATGAATACATTACTGAACAACAGTACATTTTGGAACTATATTAGCTCCATAAAAAAAAACCCATACTTTTGTTCATGTTTAGGTTAGGTTTAAAGCGAGTATAGGAATAAGTGTTGGAAGAAATTTAGCATTCTGTTACATTAAAATATAACAATCAGAAACCAGGAATACGTTGACTGTATTTCATGGTGCAAAAAAAAACGAGGGCCATAACGAAAAAAAAACAAAACCTTAACATGTGATGGATGATAATAATGATGAGAAAACAGGAATTTCATATTTATTCCAAATAAGTGTAAAAAACACGATGTGAAAAAAGGTAGACAATGAATAATGTGAAAATAAATAAATAACTGTGAAGTGATATTCCAATAAAACATATTTATGATGGAAATTACGATTTTTATCAATATAGCCAAAATGTTTACTAGCTATAGACAATAATTTTAAATATTTTTTACAATAAAGTAACGATTTTACTGCAAAAGATGTTATTTGCTAATTATAATTTTTTAGTCAATAAATGAAAAAAAGGTATGTATAATGGCAATACAATTAATACGAAAACACATAAAAATATTATTATTATTAAATTTCCTCTCTTTATACAAAATAACTTTATACAATATAAAAAGAATAATGATAACTAAAATAAGGCATAGAAGTAGGTATTCAATTAAAAATATGAAATCAGATTACTTAACACAATTTTTTCAAATCAAAATAAGGTTTAATCATCCTTATTTCCTACTAAAGTCCTGGCAGTAAGAAAAACTTGCAGGCATCTAATTGCTAATGGTAAGAAAAAGGTGAGTGCTGGCAAGTAAAGTTAGGGGTTGTTAAGTAAAAAATTGGAGCAGGTAAGTAAAAGAAGGGTGCTGGTAAGTAAGAATTGAAGGCCGGAAATTAAAAAAAAAAGGGAGTTGGCAAGTTAGGGGCTGGTAAGTAAGAATGGGAGTTGATAAGTACAAGTTTGGAGCAGGTAAGTAAATGACGGGAGATTGCAAGCAAGAATTGGGAGTTGATAAGTCAAAATTAGGAGATAGCACACAAATAAAGCTGTACAGTCGGCCCTGCTTTTATCAAGCTCAAATATATTGAATTTTTTCCGTGTTCTTGAACTTCATAATATTTATCAGCTCATATCGAAGTTCACGCATATCAAATAATTCGGCGACTTCTTTCAATTTCATTATAAGCAGGTTCGACCGTGTTCTGTGTAATGTTTTGGTTGAAATTTAACACAATTTCAGTGAAAATATTTTTAACAATGTATATTTGTTAAACAACTATAATAATGTATAAATATTAATGTGTGGCTAGGTAAAATAAATAGCAAGCTTAAGAATTAACAACTTTACTAATTGCTATTAATACTATTAGCCATACCTATTAATAATGTTAACAGGCATAGACAGAATGTTTAATTTTTGAAGTCATTAACTATAGCTATTAATATTAAGAAACAAATTTTAGCAACGTTTTTTAAGCGTAGTAATAGTAAGGCTGATGTTATGGCATGGTTAGATGGTGAAACATTTGCAAAAAAAAAAAAGATTTTTTTTTTAAAAATCTAGTGGGGCACGATTACATGACCCTCAGCAATCCGGGCAAGTGCTCTTTCTGAGCTACAGATGACAAACACTAATTCCCTACGAGCATATTTAAAGCGTATTTTCTGAAACCGATTATTTACCATCTAACCATGCTATAATATCGACGTTACCATTACTACGCCGAAAAGACGTTGATGAAAATAGTTTCTAAATTTAATCTGCGTAGTGTTCGACTTGTATAAATACATCTGCTGCAACGGGCTTTTCGATCAATTTAATACCGATCTCTTCGCAATTTGGTTTAAAAAGTAGTCCATGTACATTCCATAAAATAACTGGTTTCAGAAAATACGCTTTAGATATGTTCATATGGGATTGAGTGCTTGTCGTCTGTAGCTCAGTTGGTAAGAACCTCTACCCAGATTATAGAAGATTGTGGGATGGTGCCCCACCAGACGCAAAAAACATTCCTTTCTTTACGAACGTTTCACCATCTAACTGTGACATAACATCGGCGTTCATATTACTAAGCCTAAAGAATGTTAATAAAAATTGTTTCTTAATTTAATCTGCGTAGTGTTCGATGTATAAATATAGCTATAAATGTTGTTAGTACCTATAGATGTTATATATATATAAACTTAACCTTAACATCATTATCTGCACACAGGATTCGACAAATCCCTATGTACCATATTCATCAGATAAGAATGGTACTCGCCCATCTTAAAATGAAAGCTTATTAACCAAGTAGAGAAAGAAGATTTATTGTGAAAAGTTAAGTCACTATTGATGACCGGATTTGTCGACCCCTGTCTGTACATATTAAGACATACTCATGATTAATGTTAATATTTACAGATAATGATGCGGAAATTTTAATTAGCCATTTTAAGTTTCATTCCAAAACAGAAAAATGGAAACAGATGCAATACAGTCACACCCGGTTAATGTGGACATACTTAATATAAAACACTTTTAACATGAACTATTTCCCAAATCCCCATAGAATTTTATATTAACACAGCAATACAATCCTTTCTAAATAACATGAATGATTTTTTTTTGTTATAGTGGGTGTTCATGTCAACACAGTCCGACTGCAACGGAGTAGTGGAAACACTAAACTTAATTTCAAAGCTGTGGAATTATCTTGAATTAAATTTTAAGTTCATCGACTATATGATAATTTTTAGGAAACCAAACTTTTCAGCATTCTAAATATACAATAACCTATTCCATATGCTTTGATGAGAAACATTTTATGTTCAGACTTAAAATCGAAGGAAAGAAGAAAAATATATAATAAAATCAGACTTGGAAAAATTGATGCCTTAATATCATTCTTGACAAAACCTAAACTTAGAAAAACAGTACATAAAAATAACAACTTTACAATAGACTTTAAACAGTTATGAAAATTATCTAAGCTTTACAATAATCATCCTAATGCTGATTCATAAGCACCTAAGGTAAATTTGATCATCAATTAGCAAGTTCACATCAGCACTCTTTGGAAGCTTTTTAGTACTCGCAAGAGTCTTTGAAATGGTAATGATCATAGTTTGGATCATCATTACGTGAACATGAGGAAACGCGGAATACTCAACAGTGACTTCGAAGGCTTCTCCCACACAGCGACAGTACCATCAACATTAGCCGCATACAAATGTTGATTATCAAATGAAAATGTAAGGCTAGAAATCAAGCAAAAGAAGGTAAGTTTCAGTAAAATAAAGATCGAAGTATATAATCAGAAGTGATATGTATACATATATATATATTCAAAAACACATTTATAGAATAAATATATAGAAAAAAGCTTTTTAAATGATAAAAACACAAGACTGTGCAATATGAAATACAACATCATTGTGAAATTGTGCATGCTGTTGCATGACTCCAACAAAGATGTGAATATTAAAAACATTTTAAGTTGAAACACGGAGAATAATGAAAAACATTGAAAAATACAAAAAAATTTTTTTTTTATACAATAATTTCTGCCACCCACGTATAGATTATAGCTCAAACTAGAGCTTTATTCGTTTTGGAGAGGAGCACCTCCACCCTGGATTCGAACCAGGGGTCCCTCCGTTTAGCCTGGGTGTCTTGGACGCTAAGCGAGATAGAGGGGAGAATAAGGACAGCTTCCTCACTCGTCCCAGCGGTCAAGACACTCCGGGCTGTGAGGAAAGATTTCAATTCAAATCAGGATGGGGAAAAGCTCTTCTCCAAAATGGATTTGAGCCATAATACGTGGAGTAACAAGAAAATGACAACATAATAAATTCCCCCACGAAAACTCACAAAAATCTCGCCCCGGAGGCTTTCTTGTGTTGACCATATTTGGCAATTGTGTTATCCCTGCGGAGGGTAATAATACCTTAACAAAAATAATTTTACTTACATGCTGGACGATATATGATAATCCAAAGTGGGTTCTTGCACGTTTTTGAAAACTAACGGATTAAATTATTAAAGCAAAGCAAATAGGATACAAAAATGAAATGCCAAGCCAGCCAAACAAAGAACTGAGTACCGTACAGGCTCTTTTTCAAGGGAAATCGCCCATAGGATGTCCAAAAACGTGCAAAACCCACTTTGGATTTTCATATATCGTCCAGCATGTAAGTAAAATTATTTTGTGTATTTTTCAATGTTTTTCATTGTTCTCCATGTTTCAACTTAAAGTGTTTTTAATATATATACATACTACAGAAGATTCTCTCTTTATCGGTCCCGCTTCAACTGGGTTTCATTATTTACACGAGTTGAAGCAGATATCTTTTTAAAATCAATTAATTTAGAAATTTTCAATATGGTACCTCATTTTTATCATTCTTTTTTTATGAACAGCCGAATTTTCAAATTAACCACCCAAAGTCCCGGTCATTTCATGACCAGTTAAGGAGTCTATAGTGTATGCATATAATCAAACACCAACATTTTAATTTAGTAAATTATAATGGAGAATTGGTCAAACATAATACGTTAGAAGAAACACGGAGTATCCCTTACTCGAAATGTTTTGAACAGGAAGTATTTCAGGCTTTGAAATATTTGAATACAGAGTAAGATACGTTAGAGATGGGACACAAGTCAAAACATAAAATTCATTTATGTCCCCTATATACTTTATATATATATATATGGCCTGAAAGGAATTTTTTACAATACTTTTAATAATTTTGTACATAAAATAAAATTTGTATACAGTAGACCATCATTGTTATCCATACGGGCAGGCCTGTAGGCAAATCGGGGCTAGCAAGGGCACTGCCCCAGTTCCCTTATGCTTGTGTCCCAGGTGCCCCGTTGATACATAAACATTAACATTTTCCTCATGGGCAGTTAAGAATTTTCTCAACAGGCTTGGGCAAAAGAAGGCCAAAGGTAAAATTCTTCTCCTCCCACCCAATTCCCCCCTCCATAAAATTTAAAATACAAACTTTGATATATATTAATATTACAGTATTTATTAAAAAAAAAAAGCCATCTGAGGAACGTCAAATTGATTTGAGCTTATTGTGACATATTGTCTAAATTCTCCACCACTCCTGGCAATCATTTTATACCCATGAGTTCCCGGGTGCCCTGTGCCCCGCACGCCCTTTCTTCCTGGCTACAGACCTGCATACAGGTATCTGCAGGCTTTATTTGCATTTTGAACAATATTCTTGCATCACAGAGCATAAAATAAGCAAAGCACACAGTACATAAGATCTTGGTTGCATGTAGCGAATTGTGTGGGAATCTCCTATTGGCATGCTCAGCTTACACATTCAGCTTGCCATTTTATTACCCTCTGTAGGAATACATGTGGGGAAGCTCAGTTTGCTTGATGAACTCACATGTTATGGTCATACTGGAGTTCAATTTGTAATTAGAAGCATTATTTCTCCTTGCAAGATATTACTACCCTTCTCACAGTTAACACAATCGCCAACTGGTCAACACATAAAGTCACCAGAGCCAGTTTTTTGCATATTTTGTGGGGAATCAAGACAGCTAACGATTTCTGACATCCAAGTATAAGTATGTTGCTGCATTTTAGTATCGGAGCAGGCTAGGGTATTATGGTTCATACAGAGGGTCCTTGGTTCGGTTCTGGGCCAAGGAAGTGCCTTTTTTTTTCTTCTTTAAAAAAAACTCTAGTTTGAGCTTATATGTGTGTGTGTGTGTCAAAAAATTATTAGCTATTTTCCCCCTACAGAATGAAGATTTAATTAATGAATTTTTTTGCATACCTCACATTCCAAGCTTATATAATCAACAGACCACCTGGCATAAGACCAATACGTTAAAATGACCGTTGAACCATGAGACATCTACCAAGAGTTAATTGAGAATTAAGCTTAGCCCAGTAGGTAGATCTTAAGGTAGTGGTGGTAATCGCGAAAGTGAGTACCAAATGATGGATGTTACCATGTCATAAATAAAAAAGGTAAGATGGATAAAAATGTGAAACAAAGATGAAGTTCTAAAAGATCAAAACAAATTTACCACGTAATTGGCTTTATAAATTTTTCAGTTTTGATTTCTCGAACTGGTTTTAAGTCCCATGAGCTCCACAAGCTGCAGAAAATATGAACATTAAATACATATAAAATAGTTAACTATCAAGCATATGTAAATCACTGCTTTGATAAAAAAACCAAAACAATATGGTGGCATGTTTATTTATAGTATGGAAAAATCAGGTTTAAATCACAGTGACATTGAACACTTGTCTCCCCCACCTCAAATCGTATTTCACAGTTTGATTCTGTAAGTGACAGAATTTCAGATCTCTTGGAAAACTGTCGGGTCTGACATAGTATGCGAAAATTTTACCTGTTCGTGCATTATGAAATGCAAACATTATAGACAAGTTAAAGATCTATTTTAAGAACTGCAAATGAAGGAAAAAAGTATATATCTAAGAGTAAATTGAAGAATATATCTCTACATCAAATTTGTGAAGGAAACTACAATCATGTAATTTTTCTATATGAAGCACTAGCAGTCATATCACACTGAAAACATCAGTTCTCATAAAAATGTAGTAGTTTAAACAGCACCGAGTGTGGTCAAATATAGAGGGTAATCTCTTAGAAGGCTCAGATTTATAAATGGGCAGGTTATGTAAGTGTTTAGAGTACAAATTTTAAATGGTGACAATTTGTTTTTTTTAAATTGAAATCTATCGTCGTTCCATAAATTGGCTTTTCCCTGGGAAAGCACCCCCCCACATTTTTGTCACAAATTGAAAGTCTGAGCCTTCTAAGGTTCCTCTGTACCACACTTCTAATTACGGCCAAGCTACTCACAAACGAAATATGAAATAACGTAAGACTCCTGTAGTTAGCTTAACTTTGAAAGCCAGGTTAGATATTCGCCTTTCTAAATTTGATTGGAACGAATACTGTATATATATATATGTAGTCTAAGAGGAACTTTCTATACTTATTAGGCTCTAGAAACAGAAAAATTGTGAAGAACGAAGATGGAATTTGAGATTCAGGTTTAAGAAAAGAAAATATGGGCTTTAAATGTATATAGGTAAAAAGTTTGTATGTAGCTTTACGGCTCAAGGACTACAATTATCATGTTGAACTGGGACCTACTGTTTTCCGAGGAATCCGAACCTCTTAAGGCCTAGGGAACCAAACCCCGGACTACAGTGAGCAGTGCGATCTTTATGAGATCTCTGAGTAAGCGTTCTTTTTGCACTGCTGGGAGTCGAACCCGGATTAGCCGCGCAATAGGAGAACGCGTTACCACACTGCGCCACCGCAGGGGCCCTAGGCAGAAAGTAGTTGCATTCTTGCAATTACAGTAAGAGTGAACAAATTTTCAACGGCAACACTTGGGTGTTTTTTTTTTTACTTTATTGTGATAAGCATGTGCTGAAATCCTAAAAACTATTAAGCTGAAAAAGGGACCAAGAAACAACACTTTCAAATTCAGTGAAAATTTACAGAAAAAGAAATGAATAAAAGAAACAAGAAAGCTGTAAACAAATCTTTAATCACTCTTTTGAACTGCACTGTAACAAATGAGGAAATCTAGTGGTATTGTAAAATGCTTTTAATTTTTTTCTGCTTGACACATGCATATCCATGTAATGTACTACATACTTCCACAATGCATGATAATGTACTACATACTTCCACAATGCATGATAATGTACTACATACTTCCACAATGCATGATAATGTACTACATACTTCCACAATGCTCAGTCCACAATGCTGTAGTCCGGGGTTTGGTTCCCTAGGCCATAAGAGGTTCGGATTCCTCGGAAAACAGTAGGTCCCGGCGCAGCATGACCATTGTAGTCTTTGAGCCGTAAAACCACAAAACAAACAAACTTCCACAATGCATGATAATGTGCTATATACTTCCACAATGTAGTACATTGTGCAAGTATGTAGTACATTATCATGCATTTCATACTTCCACAATGTAAATGATTGCCCACATGCAATCTATCATCGCTTGTGATGGTGGACATATTGAATATTTGTGACTGAAGATTCAGTTACAACTTTTTGGTTTGTCTTTTCATAAATTCTCATTAAATCGCTTCAAAAATGATGGTTGCCCGAGCCATATAAATAGCCTGAACTTTTTGTTTAAACCACCCTGTATATATATGCATGCACACAGAGTAAAAATTCACTTATCAGACGCTAAAATAAAAAAAAAATATATGGAATGAGGTGACAGCAGTGCCATAAAATTACTGCGCCTAGAACACCTAGCGTCCAAAATCTGGGCCTGACGTTTAATATTCAGTAACTTCGCATTCAGTTGGTGAAAGTTGACGCAGGGGTATATTAAACATCCCCCCCCCAAAAAAGGGGTAAAAATGACATAGCTAGTCACTTTCCCATTAGTGAAAGGAATTTCTGAAATTTGGAGAGCATGTATATTGTAAAAAATATGAATATTCATTACTTGATTACTCCATCAGCCATCCCGGTTGCAATGACGTTAACTGATATGCCCTCTGGTGCAGTGGAATAACAAAGAGCTGTAATTTCTTCGGTGGTTTGTGCACTTCCAACCAGGTCTCCATTGATAGTATGTACCTTTAAGCAACTCCCACTGGCTGTAATAGGAAACAGATTAAGCACATCGGAAGTTAGGCCTTTTCAAGCACAGAAACAAATTTATACATGCAGAAAAGTTATAAACGGAGGAAATAGAATTACATATATACAGGACTCGATAAATCATGGAAAACTGCATTTGCCCACCTTAATAAGAAAAAAAAACTTGGACCTCTATACTATGAAAAGATTTCCTATTCACTAACAGCAAAAATCTAGTTGACAGTGACGACCAGATTTGTCGAACCCTATATATATATATGAATATAAGGTTATGACCCCATCAACTTCCCCTACGTATGTTCAATGGACATACTTAGGGGAAGTTATATGTATATACGACTATATATGTACATACAGAGTGAATACAAGTACACTGAAAGCTGTCACCTATTACTGCATGTAGAATGAATTGTTTGCACCATCGCAAAGTTCATGCAATGCATTTTGTGGTACACCAGTGTTGTTTACAGTAATGACTTTCATGTCATTCTTTATGACTGTTGTAAAAAGCAGGTTTCGACTTATCCTTATGACCTAGAGAAGTACAGCATATTCTATGGCACATCATTACTACTTACAGCAGTGACACTCATCGTTTATTGAGAGTGTAGGAAAGAGCTGTTGTTCTTATTTGTATATCCGGAGTCTTTATACTCCACTATGGGCATAGGCATATCCAGAGGGTGGTTTTGGGGGTTGTAACCCCCCATTGCAATGAAATTTTGTATATTTAACATAGGAATATATGAGTTGTAGCTCTGTAACCCTTCTCATTAAGCCTATAACCCCCTTATGAACTTTCTGCCTATGCCTTTGGGTGATTTGGGATGGAACTGGTAGCTTAATATGAACATGGTACACTTGCATAAATGATGTTTGCATACGCAACCATGCTTATTGGGAGTACAATTCAGCTCAGTTAGACTGCTAGTGACTTATTCATAATCACTGGACTTACGGGTCACGAAGCAGTTCTTGATCCACCCTTATTGTATCTGAAAAAAAAACACCTCACAACCATGGTACTGACATGTACAAAGCCGATATTGTTATTGTTTTTCACAGGTACTTGATGATGACATAAAAACCACCTTTAACACATTAGCACCATTTGTGCTTTTAGAACACACGGAGAGTAAAAGTCATGCTGCGTTAGGACCTACAGTTTTTCAAGGAATCAGATCCTATACTGCCGAGGGAACCAAACACCCATGGACTGAAAAATGGCACACGTGATATAATTTAACGACGACATTGTGCACTACTCAAATAATTGCGAAGGCAACAAATTAATGGTTGAATAATAAATTTAATCGTTTACAGCTGTTTCAATAGACCTGGTCTATTTTCGCTAAAACAGCAACTGATACAACATAATATGTAATGATAAACGGTGTTACAAACGATGTTTACAGGTATAATGGTTTTGTTTGGATTTTTTATGGCGCAAGAGCATCTAGGCTATATACTGCGCCAAACATGGTAAACACATATAATGGAAATGAATGGTAAAAATGAATCAAGCACATTTGTTAGGGGGGGAAATGTCTATGGTAGTGGAACTGAAGTTTAAAGAAATGTCCCTGGTAGTAAAACATGGGTTTGAAAAGAAATGTCCGTGGTAGCATCAAATTATTTTGTATGGAATGAAATATGCCACGAGTCAGCAGAAACATCTGATGAAGAATTATTGTTCGAAATGGGGAGAAAGTTCTTCCAAAAAGAGAAATGAAATTAGACGGCAGCTGGTCATTAACTGTGTTATCTAAGACTGGCGATTATATGTATGGCCTCAAAAAAATTGAGGTCCAGTGGAAAGGAAACTTTTTGGGTAAGTTGTGCTTTATGAAATAAAAATTTATAGCAAGATTCCCACAAGTGTTTAGCCAAAGCAGATCTGTGGAGTTCTTGTTTCTGAACATAAGCATCATATTCTTTTAAACGAATTCCATGGGCTTAGAATTCATTTGAAACAGCTGTGAACGATTAAATTTATTATTCAACTGTGTTAATTTGTTGCCTTCTAAATTATTTTAATGGCACACGTTACAATACTACTGGGAGTCAAACCTGGATAACTGGATGAATGCGTTACCACTATGCCACCACAGAGTGGCAGATCACCACTTTTCAAAGGAACCACTTAAGATCTAGGGAAACAACCCTCAGACTACAACAAGCAGTTACTGTTAACTACAGTGAGCAGTTAGTAAGAAAGCAGTTTTTTAAGAGGATATCACTGCGAGTGGAACTCGGATTAACGGCTTGTTTGTGGTTTTTACGGCTCAAGGACTACAGTGGTCATGCTGTGCCGGGATCTCTAAAATTTTTCGAGGAATTCGAACCTCTAGAATTTGAAAGGCTAGGGAACCAAACCCCGTACTACAGTGAGCAGTGCGATCTTTATGAGATCTCTGAGTAAGAGTTCTTTGCACCGTTGGGAGTCAAACCCGAGTTAACGGCGCACTATGCGAACGCGTTACCACACCACACTATCACTTATTTTTCTCTTTCTTTTCTTTTTGTTTTTCCTTTTTCCAGACCAGCGACATTTTAATAGTTATGGTAAGCTCTGGTCGATCGTCATCTTGATTGTGTCGATTATTTTCTTTTGAAAGTTATACCCTCTTCTACAAACTAGTGCCAACAGACATAATCTGCTATTTGTTTCTTTCTTCCTCACTCCTGCTACGGTAGCATTATGCATGTGGGGGGGGGGGAACACACTATTTCCACTGCCATTTAATGGCACATTATGTTCTCACGATTTTCTCCCACATCTGAACTATGTCTAATTCTGTATCAACGTATCAGGTATTAGTTTCACTATTATCATGGATAGCCACATAGTATGGTTGTAGTACAGGGTTTGTCCCAGAAGTTCCCGGAATGATTTTTTGTAGTTGGCAACGCTGGCTGACGGGGCGGAGAAGTTGGTGGGGGATCTGAGCTTGGAAACGAGACCGGTATCAGTCGCCTGCGGGCAGTTGTTGAGGCAGGGTCACGCTCCGCGCAGAGGTATCTACTGCACCCTCGTCGATCAAAAAATGGACCAGTTTTTGGAGCAGCGTTATGCAATCAAATTTTGTGTGAAACTGGGTAAAAACGGGGCGGAGACACTCGAAATGCTTCGGAAAGCCTACGGTGACGGGGCGATGAAAAAAAGCCAAACTTTCATGTGGCACAAGCGGTTCCGGGAAGGTCGGGAGTCCGTCAACGACGACGACCGCTCTGGACGCCCGTCGACATCACAAACGGACGACTCGGTGCAAAAAGTGCGTCAAGTTTTGGACAATGACCGACGATTAAGTGTTCGGGTGATTGCAGAGGAGTGTGGAATACCCAAAACAATCGTTCATCGCATTTTAACGGAGGATCTTCAAATGAGGAAAGTCTGCTCGAAAATGGTGCCAAAAGTCCTGACGAGTGAGATGAAGGAGCAGCGTTTGTTGAAGTGCCAGGAATTGCATGAACGCTACGAAACGGACCCAGAATTTTTGGACAGAGTGATCACAGGGGACGAGACGTGGATTTTTCAGTACGATCCCGAATCAAAGCGCCAGAGCAGCGAGTGGCACACCAAGGAGTCTCCTCGCCCGAAAAAAGCAAGGATGAGCAAATCGCGAATCAAGGCAATGCTCATTGTGTTTTTTGACAGAAAAGGTGTAGTTCACAGTGAATTCGTGCCACAAGGACAAACAGTCAACAAGGAGTTTTACTGTGAAGTGCTCAAACGGTTGCGCAACAGGGTTCGACGCGTCCGAAACGAAATTCGCGACAATTGGATCTTGCACCATGACAACGCGTCAACCCACACCGCGCTCATTGTCTCCGAGTTGCTGGCCAAAATGGGTGTGGCAACGCTGCCCCAGCCGCCGTACAGCCCCGATCTGGCACCAGCGGATTTCTTTTTGTTCCCAAGGATCAAAAGAACCCTGAAAGGAACTCGGCATGGGACGCTGGAGGCGGTAAAAGCAGCCGCGACGACCTCACTGAAGGAGATTCCCGTTGACGACTTCCAGGGCGCCTTCAATGATTGGGTGAAGCGTTGGCAACGGTGCATCGAAGCAGGGGGAGAATACTTTGAAAAGTTCTGAAAAGATTGTAAACTGATATTGAATAAATGATTTTAAAAAAATCATGCCTGGAACTTTTGGGACAAACCCTGTAATTATTATAGAAATTAAGGAATTTAAACAGAGTTCTCACATACATTAGAGGGAAAAAAAAAACCACTGATCGATTGCAAGCGAGACTTTTAACTGAACTTCAGTTGCAGGAAAATAGTAGCAGTAGTGTGGGTAAGGGGGGCTGCCGAAGATGGCACTTTAATTCCAGACTGGATCCTCAGACAGCATGACCAACTGCCAGGTGGTTGCGGAGGAGGGGCCATTCGACTGTCTACCATAAACAACACATACAGATGCATGCTCGCATATGTGTAGTTATTTGACAGTTGCAGGGAAAACGACCATGTTTGTGGGAGATTTAGCTATTTAAAACAAAGTTGGAAAGGTTTTTCTAGACTTTTCCAGGTTTGATCAAAATATCTCATTTTTTCCCCAACTTTCGGGGATGACTTCACGTTCTTTGACAAGTCTAGGTGCATGGGAATCCTACTTAAAATGCTGCAGGAGTCTATACGTAACCCAAAATACTGAGCAACTAGAAATGGGTATAAAATATATATCCATCTACTTTTGTGAAAGCAAGTGCAAAGCAGTATCATTAATAAACAGTATCATCAATGCACTGAATTACTAGGGAGGGGGAGATTTAAACAATTACCTTTTTTTTTTAATATGTATGCTGTAAGTTAATTTGCAATGAAAAAAGTGTAGAGTCATATTTTCAATATATTGGATTAATAAAAAAACGAACAAATTTCTTTCTTCTGCAAAAACAGAACTTATATCAGCGATAAATATGAAGTTGTTTAAACATACCATTATGGCTTACGGAGGCAATGTCACCCAGAGTGTCGCTAACACAAACAAGGTAGACTTCACCGGAGTGACCTAATATGCTTCGCACATAGCAGAGTCTACAAATCATAAACAAGCATTAATAAAAATTCTTTATATATATTCAAAACACAAATAGTTTTAAAGGTGAGTGAAAATATAGTAGATCCAGTTACGGTTACACCAAAAACTGGTCATAAGATCATTTGTAAATGAAATTACAATATTTTTGTGATATTTTTTCACTAGTGGACATTGTGTTCACAAATGCATGTGGTGGAATCAAAGCTAAAGTATAAAATTTTATCGAAGCACTTAACGTTATCATAATGGCTGTTATACCATATGTCATTACCATAATACAAATAACTATACACAGTTGAAGACATAACAATCACTGAAAAAGGCTTGCTATGACTACCTGGAAAATAACACACACTCTCACATTTGCATATCCCATCTACGTTTTGATTAGAAAGCTGAAACTTAAGGGCCCAGCATCTCTATAACTTATATTTAACACAAGCGAAACTTTAGGGCCAACTGGGACATATACATTTAATCTTTATAGAGCTTTTGTAGTCAAGGGCAGGGATGATTTTAGCAACAGGTAAACCTATGTGGTTGCCCAGAGCCACTGACCGAAGGGAATTGTCAGATAAAGAGGTCTGTATCAGGATTTTTATTGACTACGGACTTCTCACACTTTGCTACCAATACCGCAATCAGTTGAATCATAAACTGAACATAAACAATCACAAAAGTGAGTCTGAACGATGTACGACAAATAGACTATTAAATTGGTTTACAGTTGTAAAACCTAAGATTAAATTAAAAACATTGCATGATTAAAAAAATCAAGATTACAGTAAAAACATCCATGATTTCGAAACATTGGTTTCTTTGCCATTAATGGTCACAAAACATCAGTCATTCACCTTCAATGGCAAAAACATTGAAAGTAATATACACTGATGTTGTGAAAACATTGACCATCGATGTTTACCCTTAGTTTTGAGTCATTTTTTGATGGGTCACAAATAGTTTTTGAACTCTAAAAATTTTGAAATTAAACACAGTCGAACCTGGTGATAACGGCACTCAAGGGATCGTACAAATTTTGGTGTAACTGGTAAATAATTTTAAAATGTTAGTACATGGTATAAAATTTATAAATGGTTATTCGTACATATAGTAGGTATTTTAAATGAATTCGTTTAAATGTGACAATGTGAAACTGAACCATTATTTACTATTTATTATCACGCGTAATAACCAAGTTGCCGTTACAACTGGGTTCAACTGCATATAAACAATGCACTACATATTCAATGTGTATATACATAGAAGTATAAAAAAAATATTTAAATTAAAAAATACACCTTTTTATATCTATTAAAATTACGCAGGTTGTGAATGTTTGTTGTTTTAAAAGTGTTCAAAATTTTGAAAAGACTGGGAATCATTAGGTTAAAGGATAATTGTTAATTAATCGGATATTGATTATTTGGATAATTATAAGATAGGTACCTGTTCAAGTCCCAGATAATGCAAGTTTTGTCTTTACTTGCCGTTACAACAATACTAAAAAGTTTGCATATGTGAATACATGTAACAGAACCAGTATGGCCATTCAACTGAATCGGTAACCGGTTTTCAGAAACTGTTAACTAAAACAAAAGATTATAATTAAAAAGTAGTGCACTAACACATTAATATTTCAGGTATTTGAAGAAACATGTGCATACCTTTGCGGAATCGATACGAAGATTATATACAAGGATTCTCCCTGAATGGCATGCAACAAATAATTCATTGCAATCGGGAACAGAAGCACATAGGCACACCTGTAGCAAATTAACAAAGCGATTAAAAATACACAAATAATAACTTCCACACTCAGTATCTTAAATAGACCAGAGACTAAAACTAAAAGACAAATTACCATTAGAAAAACGAGCATGCAACATTAGTAAAACACCATGTCGGACCAAGTACAATGAACATGTAAAATGAGTAAAATAAGCATTTAAATGAGTGGATCATTCCATGTCAATTCAACCACACCCCGACACCCATCAACAGGGATTTTTATAAAACTTGGTGTGTGTGTACTACCCTTATATAGGTTAGAACCCATGTGAAAATTTTCTTCCCAAGGCCCCATAGTTCCTGAGATATAAGGGGATATAATTTTGAGAATTTCCACGGACAGTACATTTTTAAACCTTTTTTAGACTGCAGTTTCGTCTTCAAAAAATTGCAGCTTAAGATCTGAAATCTCTAGGGACTCGAAATTTTGACTGTAAATCAATAGAAATGTGCTGATTATAAATAAAAATGCTCGAGTAGTAATTTCTAACTTTTAAGGCTGGAGAAATGTTTAAAAAAAAAAAATCTTGATATTACAAAAATTTTCTTTACCAAAAGGCAGATGAAAACAATAGTCTTTTTTTTTATTTTTAATTGAAGCTTACACTTTGGTCTTTCAAGTTCTGAAATAAAAAATGTCTTTCACATGGCTTACATAATTTTTTTTTTTTCCGAAAAACACGTTAACCCAGGGATAAAAATTCTCAGACCTAAAGTCACCTAAAAAGTTACTTCAGACTCCTAAGTTTTAATGAATTTATCAACGTTTTTAATAAATTTGTTAATGCATATTTAATGAATAAATAATTTTGAACTCTTAAAAATTTTTAATTGTACTTTTATTCATGAAATACACTAGTCAATTAGTTACTCTCGTAAAAATTGTGATATGGAAACATTTTTTCATTTAAACAAACAAAATTGCAATTTTATGCATAGTAATCAAATTGAAATTTTTTAGACTTGTTCAGAATAAGCATCTGGACAAATGTGGTACTTACAGTTTTTACATTATTGCTTTCGTTTTTACATTGATTATGTTGTGAGACAGTCATGACAAATACTGAAGTAGAAATGAATTTTAACAATGCTTGGTGCAACAAACGGGAAACACTTAAGTCAAACTACAGTTGAATGATTGAAAGTTTTATGACAGCCATAAGTATTCCAGAACAATGAATGGAAAAAAAATACATAGTATTGCTAGGACTCTCTATACAAAGAGACTGTTACTATGTAATCTGTGTGAGTTAAATTTTTCTACTCTTCACTCAAACTTTAATTTCCCCAGGCAAATGTAAAATTTTCGAAGTTCTGCTTTTTGGGGCCAAAATGGTACATATTGGCTGGACCTCCAGGTTCATATTTGGTGTGTGTGTGTGCGTGCATATAAAATATCAGTACGTCATCATTTTACTTTATGCTGGTCATATTACAGAGGAATACCAGGAGCTTATTAAATATCTTCTCTGTTGCAATGGTACTCAAGATTTCATATTGCACCACTGTACCGACTGTCCAACTAGTGCAAGTTCGCAAAGAATACTGAAAGAAAAGTTTGAGGACTATGAGCCAACTGACGAGATCAAGTACCATTAGTGAGTTAGCACTGATTGAACAGAAATGATTATGTGCACTGTTGTTTTTGATGAATATGTAACTACCTTAAAGTCTGGAAAAACTCATCTCTCATTCTTTCATTAAAAAGCTCAGTCTACTTTTTCCTGAAGGAAACCAAAGCAAATCTTGGACCAAATGAGACTGTCGTTCTTCTGGATTTTAGCAAAAACTTCTATTTTGTTGTTCAAGATGAGGCTCAGGGATATCGCTGGACAAAAGAAACTTGTACTGTACATCCAACTGTTATATACACTCCATCTCTTACTACAAACTTGGCTGTTTCTAATCTCTGCATTTTATCTGATGATTTGCAACGTAATGTTACTTTTTTACATTTGATACAACGGGAAGTCATAATATTCATAAAAGAGAAGGTTCCTTTAATAAAGAAAATTCATTACTTCTGTGACAGCTGTTTTGGCCAATATAAAAATTTCCTTAATCTGCGTCATCACGAAGAGGATTTCTCTCTTACAGCATCATAGTCTTTCTTTGCTATTGTTTGTTTGTTTTACGGCTCAAAGACTACAGTGGTCATGCTGCGCCGGGACCTACTGTTTTCCGAGGAATCCGAACCTCTTAAGGCCTGGGGAACCAAACCCCGGACTACAGTGAGCAGTGCGATCTTTATGAGATCT